>CM052213.1:6213118-6283721 GCA_028454225.1 Lasioglossum leucozonium
TACAAGGACCGATTTCCTAATCGTAATTGTCCATCAGTTTCCGTTTACTCCAATTTGATAAATAAATTCCGTGAAACTGGTAGTGTCGAAAATAAAAAACGTACAAAGGTGAGGACTGTAAGGAATGAAGCAAACACAATTAATGTTCTGGCAGCAGTGAATACAAACCCTCATGCTAGTACGAGGGAAATCGCACGAGGAAGTGGCATTAGTCAAAAATGTGTAGTGCAAATACTCCAGCAACACAAATTTCACCCCTTCACCTATCAATTCATCAAGAACTTCGTGGTAGAGACTTTGTAAATCGTGTAAACTTTTGCCAGTGGGGATTGAGATGTTTGGCGTAACAGAAATACATGAAATGAATCTTACACGTTGAATTTTATTTATACCATTTTTCTGGGTTGAAGGTCATTTGAAGGTCATATTGTGTTACATGCATGAATTCGTTATTTTGTCAGCTGCAACATTACATTAACGAGAATATATCATTCCATTTAAAAAACATCGATAACCTTGAAATCTCATAAAAATGACCTTGAAATTTTTTTTCCCTTACACCGTTATAAGTGGCCCTTCAAACGGTGTAACTTTGTCCTAAGAAGTTTTTTTGTGCAACAAAAAGTAACGGAGATATTTAGGTGTCCTGCTTTATCGAATTCACCCTGTATAACTCTGTGTTGGTAACAATTATAGTGAGGCAGTTGGTTGAATGTTGGTATGAGTGATAAAAGGTTTGAGTGTGCGGAATAAGGTTGGTATGAGTGTGCGGTATGATTGGTGGAAAAACGAATGAAGCGCGGTGTGCTCTCTTCTGTTTGAATGGTGTGTTGGAACGGTTGTGCGGTGTGTGAGCGCAGAAAGTATATATATTATATAGTTCATAGCATCCTTTTATAAAATTAAATAGAATTACATTATATACTTTTGAATCAACCAAGTGTAAGAATTCAACACTCTGTAAAGTCTCAACTAAATCTGTGACGACAAGACTGTGCCTTCTCCTTGTGAAACTAAAGCTGAGCGGCGATAACGTGTGTAGGAAAAAGTTGTTCAGAATGATGACCTTGACAACATATTTCAAGGTCATAAAAATCGGTGAGGAAGCCCCTAATGTAAATATTTACCATACCGACGATGTTGACGTCAAAAAGTGATCGATTTTGCATGGAACGACCCGCGTCATTGGAGTTTCTCGAGCACTAAAACAAATCGGTAAATCGAAGTAAACCGAACGTGTCCGAAAGACCGTGAAAAAAATTTTCGAGACGGGATATTCGTGTCGAGAAATACTTCGTGGATCCGCTGTAGATGCAGCTGCACAATAGGAAACTTAACACACACAGCCCTTTCAATTTCCTCCGTTCAATACGATCTTCATTTCTGAATCAAGTTTCGGTGCTTTCGCCGTTCCTTGCGAAACAGAGGAGAATTTGGTCACGATTCTATGCGAGGGATGTTTAGAGAAAAGAGGGATGGCGGGGTGAAGGGGTGAGGAGCAGGAGGTAAGGTTGGGAGTTGTTCGATTTATTCGTTTGAATGGCGCCTTCTCTGATTGCACGAACGACCAAACATTTCGCGAGAGGTGACTCGGGTGACGTTTGAAACGGGAACTCAGTTTCGTAGGAAATTGAACGATCGATTTCTCCGGGAAATTTTCTTCGTGATCCCTCGGGTGCCTTCCCGCTTGGGTTTCATTGTGCTCAGCGGGAGCCGGGCTCTGACCGCGAATTTTAATCGAAAATGTTTGCACCGGAGGCTCCGACCCAGCGCGAAATGCCTGCCAGAAGTTCCGCCGAGAAATATTCGTTGTTGTGCCCATCCGAGGTTCTAATAATTGTTGGCCGAGATATAAATTGAAGAGCTGTAAGAGACACGAAAATTATGCCGGCGTAGTTTGCCGGAATCAATTTGCACCGTGCATTACAGTTTTAATCGCGTTTCATTCCGTTGTTCGTGGTGGCGCACAGTGGGCCGGATTGGGGTAAGATGTGACTTCATCCACAAAAACGAAATTCCTTGTATTGATATCTAATCAATGAACATTGCTTCCCAAATGTCCGTGGACCTCGGAAATGAAGAAATTAGTATAATTTAATAAATATTATAGTTGTAATAAACGTCGAAAGTTGGACATTTTAAGAAGAGTATTTTTCACGAGAAAAATTGCTTCTCTTTCATGCGATGCCCTATATGTTCCTATTTAATATTTTCTCTCGCATTTTTTTTTAAATTAAAGAGCAGATTTTTGCGATAAGGAATCGTATCTTACATTATTAATTAATCTGCATAATATGTCAAAACTCAATGCTGAACTAAATGGAAAAAATTTAAAAATTCTATATAATCGGTAAGGGGTATCTTTCAAGTCCCAAAAAATCCCGCTTTCTAACAAATTGGAATATTTTCCGGACACCTTCTTCTAAATAACTATAAAAAAATCGATTCCCCCCTCAAACCACTTTTCAGACTATTATTGTTTGAAGTTACTAAAAAAATTAAGGAATTAGATCCAGAAGCCCTAGAATTAATAATTAAATAACAGGAAATATAATAATATTGATAATAATGATGATAGTAATAATAATTATAACACTAATGGCGATAATAATAATAATAATAATAATAGTAATAACATTGATGTATTTTTTCTTAACTAATCTGACATTAGTACATTGTCCAGTCTAAGTTTCGCGTCCATACCTTTTACGAATTAAAAGTTACGAGGCTATATCTCACTTTACTCCAATCCGGCTGGTCCGAGAGCCCGCTATTTATGGCCAAAAATCAATTTTTCAAGATTAAGATATTGAAAAATTGTTTTTGCAACTGAATAAGAACCCATCAAAGCTTCCAAATCCAAATTATTGTTAATTTCAGATTAATCTGTGCTGAGATATAACGTTCTAAAGACAACCTCCGTAAAATTTAGATTAAATGAAACGTTTGAAATAATCATCAGAGACTATCAAAATACAAGTTTAAGTGATAGTTTCATACGTGTCAGCAGGTGTATTTGAAGTGTGTAATATAGTTGTTAGCATATTATTTTTATCCATGAACAAATAGTGCCATGTTTAAACAATGTGAACTTTGAAAAGGTTTTTATAAAAACGGATGCAATCGGCATGGATAAAACCTTCTCCATGAGAAACTTTAGACATTTCTGGATATAGTGGATAAAGTTTCAGCTGCCCAATCCTGCCCGTTTTAGTTGTACATCGATTTTAATAAATAGTTGCCGGGAGTTTCAAGCGGCCCGAACGCGATCGCTTGCAGAAACTATGTATATTTATTGTTATATCATTTGTATTTATATTTTATTTATTTTTATATCGTTGATTATATTTATGTTTTTATTTTATTTGTGTTGTTATTGTTACTCATGTTATTCCTGCGGCATAGTAGTACTATTAACGCGATTTTTAAAACATTTCCTATGAACTGACAAAGAAATGTTTCCAACGAATGTTGATCAGTATTCAATTTTCTACAACTTTCAATATAAAAAATTAAAGAAAAATATCTTTCTTTATAATAAATGAAGATCACCTCTATTTTTTAAATATTAACATATATTTTTTACTTCATAATATTCTAACTGGTATCAAGACGAATCCAACGACTTATAATAATATAACATTAAACCTTGAAATAACGCTACAATAGTTTTGGCTACAAAAAGCGGGCTCCCGGCCCACTGTGCGGCGGTTCTCCGACTCTGCTTTCGAATTTGTCGATGCATTCTTGCGCGGATTTTTCGTTTCACCGTAACGATTCCCATGCGTGTCGCCATTATGTTCGTTGCGCACGTTCCGCTGAGCGCATACGTCATCGCGACGAGCGACGATACAGAGCGCATATAATTTACGGTACACGGTCAACGTAAGCTCCCATAGTTGACCCACCATAGGGTTCTGGTGTTGTGTACACCGGGGATCTCTGCCGGTAACATCTCTAACACCCCACGGTTTACTCTGGCTCTCCCCTACGGGTCCCCTTTGCATACCAATATTGTTGTTCTATGGGAACGATTTACGGCCCCGGCTATACATGCCGACTTTACAGGCCTCGAAGATCCGACAGACAATCCTCCGGAGCGAATGGATTCCGTTAACTTTCCTCGAGCGCATTAAACTCGTATCGCTGCATGGGAAATTGCAACGCCACAAGAAACGGCAAATAAAATAACGATTGGCGAATACCAATCTAGAGAATCGCCCAGTACAGTTATTCATCGATAATTGTCTAAAATATCTAAACGATAATTGTCTAGTCGCCTACCTATTCCACTGAGGGGCATACTCCGTGAGGGACCATGAAACTCAGTAGGCCTCGGCTCGGTATATCGGTGTGAGACCAGGAAACCACTACTAATCCAATGACAAAACTTCTTTATTTTTCTTATTTTTTTATGGAACTTTCACCAATATATTCGTGACATTTTGCTAATGAAAATTATACCAAATATCATATAATTCCGATTTGACCTATATATTTGTGGCATTTTTCTGATTAAAATGATATCAAACACGATATAATTCGGATCATATACAGGTATATGGTCATTTATAATACAAGTCGGTTCGCCTCTGCAAGACACGCTCTCTTGATAGGGACAATTCGTGAATCTTAAACTAAAATCGTAAATATCATCGGAATTATATTTGGTATCATTTTCATTAGAAATACGCCACGAATATATTGGTGAAAGTTCCATAAAAAATAATAAAAAATAAAGAAGTTTTGTCATTGGATTAGTAGTGATTCACACCGATATACCCGACCCGGTATCGGATTTCACTGCTCGGCGGCCGAGGCCTCTCGAGCTTCGGTGTCCTGTTCTACGTTCGGCAAAAGTCAAAGAATAGTATCCCTTCACGATAATTGTCTTTGGCCAGACCCGTGATATAGACAATTATCGATGAATTACTGTATTGCGTAACTGCGTTAGTATAAGATACAACACATCCGTTTCACTCGAATATTTACTTCATGAGTACTTCACGATAATTGTCTTTGGCCAGACCCGTGGTATAGACAGTTATCGATGAATTACTGTATTGCGTAACTGCGTTAGTATAAGAGACAACACATCCGTTTCACTCGAATATTTACTTCATGAATACACCACGATAATTGTCTTTGGCCAGACCCGTGGTATAGACAATTATCGATGAAATACTGTAATTATGACTCGTTGGAAACGAGAATTTCCGCGAGAGGCTCGCGATGGTGCGCACCGCGGCGTGGCGGCTGGTTGTTGAAGGTGGATTCCTTTTACGTCAGAACCGTTTTTTTCTGATACGCTTTGCGCGCGGAGCCGAAGAGAGCCGAGCCGGGGGCCGCGCGGCGATACCGGAGAAACAAAGGGAGAAGAAAATAAAGCAGAAAGACGCGAAACGGCGCGGGGAAAAGAAGTGAAAAATGAAAACAGGTGCAGAGGGAATATACCACGGAAGGGATCGCGGGGGAACGGGGATCGAAACTGAAGAGACGAGCAGTCCGGAGAAAGAGAAACGGGCCGTTCGATAGAGTGAACGAAGGATCGCGAAAGAATAGCGCGGAATAAGGGAAAAGCTGTTGCGAAGAAAAGGAGAAAACTGTTTAGGACTCGCAACACTTTCTCGGGACGCTGTTGGTAGACCTTCGTTGGTATTGGTAACTAAGTGATCGAGGATTTCAAATAAGGATCTATCGACAAAATCATTTAGTTGCGAACCCAATATTAATATAAATAATCCGTAATGTCGGCGCTACAGGTTCGATCCAATTTTAACCTTTAAGCAATTTTGCAATTAAATGTTTCCCAACGTGAATAAAATGGTGCCGTGTAATAAAATGAATTCGGTAGATTCTATGTAGTTTATTGTACACTATTTACACGGCACGATCGTCTGCCGACTTAACCTTAGACGATTATTTTAACGGAGCTAGTGAGCCGTAGCGGTAGCAAATCGAACGATGGTTTGATGAGACCGAATGATGTCTCTGTTGAGAGCGATGCGGGCCTCTCATGAACGCGAAACTTCTCGGAGGATCGGTAACCTCTCGCTGTTCGTAAGCGGTTGTACGTTCGTTACAATGTTTCGTAAACGTCTGTTCGTTACAACGATTCGTAAGCTTCTGCTGCACTGCTTCGGGACAAATTTCGATGTAAAAATCGAGTATGTCTCGACAAGGCCGATTTTGGGGAAAAAACGATTCTATTCGTTAGTTAACTTGAGGGAGGAGGAACTTCCCATACTATCCTCGCCGGTGGAGGAGGAAAGGACCAACCCTCAAGTTAACGTAGGAAAATTCCATTGTTTTCCGAACCCGTAAATTCGAACGCGACCTTACCCCGAAGCAACGCGATTTGGGCCCGAGTGGCTCGCAGATGTTTTATTACCCTTGGTAATAGCCCGGTGACAATTACCAAGGGTTTTTTGTTCGGTTGTTGGAACCGTGTCCAAGGATGCCGCGCGATGTGACGTTACGGTATGGCCCGAATGGCCTGTACATGCGGCTCAAGGAGCGCAATCCCTTGGCCGCCGCACATGCTGGCCCGAAACGGCCCGCAGTGTCCGCATCTGAGACCTCGTGTACCTCGCAAGCGGTACTCAAAAAGAGGGGTCGCGCAGATGGACTTTATGGTCCCTTTTCAATGCCGTCAGCTCGAATCCTCGAATGTCACGTACAACACGTCGAAGACTGGCATTCTTCAATGTAATGAAGAATGCGAGGCCTCTAACGATATTGGAGGCAGAAAAATATACGTGCCACCTTGGCAGACGCAAATACGCGCGAGGGATCGAATACAAAGTTTCGATTCTAATGAGGATCATTCTCAAGGGAGAAATTTTGCGTCTGTAAAGCATTGTAGCGCCGACATTACGGATTATTTATTTGAAATTGTTGCGATCGATAAAACGGAATATTTACCAATATTAATATTTTCGAATCGTCCGCATAACAAGTCAGACAAGGCAGCATTCGATACGAACGGACAGGGTGTTTCTGAACGGACCGTGGCCCTCCATTACACTGACAGTGAACCGACTGTCCGTTCTTTCGGCCGTGAGTATAACGAAATTAACGGGAACGTTGTTCCATTAATCGGTCCGTGTGTTACATCACGCCGGGTCCGATGCGTTAGTCGAGTTTCCGAGGCGTGTGCACCTATGCAACCGGCGCGGCGCAGCTCCCAAAGCAAAGGAATAATTCGTTTCGCTTTGGAGCATGGTTCAGCGGTTGCTCCAGTTGGATTCTTGTGTGAGAATTATACCACGGCGCGGAGAGTTCGCGGAAATTGTGGCGCGCGAGACTTCGAGAACAGAAGAAGCGAATGAAAAGCGGAATATACCACGGTCAGTTCCAAAAATTCAAACAAGGGAAAAGTTGCGCCGAAAGCCTGCAGCCACCGTTCCGCCGTAATTACAGGAACGGAAACAATGCATCTCTTTTTGTTCAGCGAGTACCGCGGGACCAGCGCTTGAAATTTCTGCAACACTGTTCGCAAATCAGTGTTGCTTTCGCGATAAACGCGGGTTGGATTTATCGTACGATCTTTATTGTATATCTGTCCGGATAAGGGGGACATACGAAGACTTATGGAAGTCATCAGCGGAGAATCTCGCTACTGTCGCAGACTCGGGAGATGTCGCGACGGTGTTGCGCCATGACTCGGGCAGAGTTTGCCAAGACACACAATTGTCGCCTTTTGAACTGCTAGTTCGAAAACTCGGGGCTTGAACACTCCGACACGTTAAGCTAACCCGGTTAAGTAATAGGATTTCACAGTTCTGATCAAGAATGTTGCACTGCTCGTCCCAAGTCTGCACGTTAGAGTTTGTTATCTTGCGTCGGGCAACTTCCGTAATTCGATATCCACGGCGCGGGGATTTTCCGGTTAGAAATAATATTTTATACGATTCTCTTCGATTCGAGTTATTTCCTCGACTACAATCTTTCTCGATACTTCGACGATCAGGTCGTTTTCAGAAAAATTTTCTGCATTTATACAATTTCTCGAGAACGGGCAAAACGCTCCAATACTTTTTCGATGTATATTCGAATGTCGCACAAAAAAACTATAATTCCTCCACTTTATGCAAAAATATTGAATCATGTTTCTTGGGGGGTGAGGCTATTTTACATATTGTACTGTAGGGTGATGAATTCCATGCGTGTGGATGCGGGTGTTTAGCTACAGGTGGGAGAGATTTTAAAGGGTGGTTCTCGACGATAATATAAGCCGAAAATGAAGAATAAAAAAATTTCGGCTTCGTTATTTAGTTATTAACAATTAAAAATCCGCCTAAAATGCTGCAAAACTTCTGACAAAAGTGTACGTTGCATACGTCACACAGGCGCGCGACAGTCTCGTATCAAGTGACAAACGCATGCATACCTTGGTTCTCATTTGGGGCCCCAGCGAGGTGAAAATGTTTAATATATTGTTGAACGACATTGAACCTACTCGTTAAAATCCACAAGGGCATTTCTAATATCCGCCCTATGGAAATATCGAGTAGAAGGGGTCAATGCCCTTTCACATATAAACTGTTCTCACACATATCCACAAATTCGTGAAATGTTGAAACACTGCACTTTATTAAACTTAATTTACGTTGGGAGACTCGCTCCCAGACCGAACGGACATCTTGAGATCGTGTGATTTCTTCCGTCGGATCGCGACGGAGATCTTGAGCGGAGCCTGACCGGGCGCGACGGAGATCTTGCCGCGGGCAGAGGCACGATACGCGACGCGGACAGAGCATAAGCCAGAATGAGAAAGAATCGCGAAGTTCGTGGAAATGGGATACTCAATGTATTGACATAGTAACGCGCGATGTTTGGGCGGGCGTTTTCTGTAAATCGGCGGGCGTTTGCTGTTGTAGATCACCATTTGTTTTATCGACCGGGCTCGGGCATTGACCTCATCAGCTGTCTTGAATCAGTGTGCATACGGATGCTAGCTTGTACGGACGATTCTTCTCGCACGCGTCGGAGATTTCCGTTCGCAGAAATCGCATGTCCTCAAAGTGGTCATATTGAAAACCATTTGCAATTGCAAAGGGTTGTAAAATCGTCGACTCGCTTATGCTCTCTTCGCGTCGTGTGTCGTGCTTCTGCCCGCGGTAAGATCTCCGTCGCACGCGTCGAAGATTTCCGTTCGCGCCCGGTCAGGCTCCCCTCAAGATCTCCGTCGCGATCCGACAGCGGAAATCACACGACCTCAAGATGTCCGTTCGGTCTGGGAGCGAGTCTCCCAACGTAAATTAAGTTTAATAAAGTGCAGTGTTTCAACATTTCAAGAATTTGTGGATATGTGTGAGAACAGTTTATAAGTGAAAGGGCATTGACCCCTTCTACTCGATATTTCCATAGAGCGCATATAAGAAATGCCCTTGTGGATTTTAACGAGTAGGTTCAATGTCGTTCAACGATATATTAAAGATTTTCACCTCGCTGGGGCCCCAAATGAGAACCAAGGTATGCATGCGTTTGTCACTTGATACGAGACTGTCGCGCGCCTGTGTGACGTATGCAACGTACACTTTTGTCAGAAGTTTTGCAGCATTTTAGGCGGATTTTTAATTGTTAATAACTAAATAACGAAGCCGAAATCGAAATTTTTTTATTCTTCATTTTCGTCTTGTATTATCGTCGAGAACCACCCCTTAAAATTTCTCCCACCTGTAGCTGAACACCCTATAGTGACGGTTACCACGCGATGATTTGTTTGAAACATTTATTGATTACGTTATTCATGTTAATTACGTTTTGTTTCACTTATGTACGGAGTGTGAATCGGTAAAGACGTGTGCTTTTTCAAAATCTCAGACGGAGATTCAGCCGAAAGTTTTGTTAATTGTATTGATTTTAAAGTTATAATGTGAATTAAATATTATTCTATTTTAAAAACGGTTCTAATCCTACGGTATTGTGTGAAACAAATCTTTATCTCTCTCTATCTTGATCGGCTATTTGCTCTCCGATGCAGGAACAACAATAGGAGGATCCCCGAACGCACGAAATCGTTCTTTCGAATGATTCAAAGGTCCCGGCTGTATGAGCGTTTACGGGATCCGATCCGATTTTCCAATTTATCGCGTGGACTACTCTTTCGTGAATACATAGAATACATTCTCGGGGATTCCGCGGATAAATATATATTCGTCGAGTAATCCGAGCTCCACTTTCAGAGTGACTCTTCGATTCATTCACCGATGCGCTGCAAACATGGACGGAGCCAACAAAATTTGATTTTCGATGGGATAAATCTTCTAATCGCGCGTCACCGGGAGCGAGGCTCCTCCAAGGATCCAATAAGTTGTCTTTAATGCATCGCCGTGCGCGTGCACGTAACATCGCAGGCATCCCTTTATTAATAACCGTATATTAAAACTGGTATAAAACTTGTCGGCGGTTCTTGCAGTCGAATGACAGGTCACGCATACGCGGGGACGCCGGTAAATATAATTTATAGCGACGTTAATTATATTTTAATGGCACTTTGGGCGTCGAGCGATAGTATCAAGCCGCCCGACCCACTCCGGTGTCTGTCGACACGGTTTTTCAACCGAGGCAACCGTGGAAACATCGAATATTCGCCGTGATCCCCTTGTGCAGTTCATGCTGCGCGCGTTTATTTTTCAGAAAACCCGGGAAAATTGGCCGCCGCCGTCGACTTCTTCCTACGCTTCTCACGCGCGAGCACGTCTCGTCATGGGAATTACGTCAGCGAGATTTTCCCGTAAATTTCATTATCCGGCTTTCGGGGAGTTTCTAACGCAACCGAGATTCCCCACCTCGCCACACGGTTTTCATCCGTTACAAGTCGATGGTTCGACTTTTTAATATTTCTCTCGCCGTTTTCGGACAGTCAACATCCGGTCTGCCCCTTGATTTACTTTATCCGCGCCACCTTTTTGTACAAAATAGCGTCACGATTACCTGGCAGCTTTGTTCTCTCGCTGGCTCGACAAGCGCTAACAGAGGGTGACGTGTAAAAAAAAAAGTATCAACAGGTGAAGCGTCCAGCGCTGTTCCTCGACGCCACTTCAGCGTCGCGACGCGTTGCAACGCGTGCTCCAAACGTGTCGAACCGATTTGACAGGACGGTGGCCCCGTTTTTCGCTAAAAATTTGCCGATTGGCCTCGGTACTGTAAGACCCTCTGTCTACGATGTGTCGCGTCAGAGACGCGTGCGCGACTCGATTTGATTTTGTCTACGATGCGTCGCGTCAGAGACACGTACGCGTATGAGATGTGGACGCTTTGTTTCATTCACGAAACGTACAGCAAGTTTTCTGTCATTACGAGAATGTTGAGTGACGATGAGGACGTGCTCTATAGTCGAAACAGAAGAAAATTCTAGGTGGACCCCTTATACAGAGAAATATTGATTGCGGAACGTTTATAGCTGCAAAAGATTGATCAGAAAATGATGCTAAACGAGATATTTCGTTTCCACGATGCGTACAATGGTATGGGCGAGATATTTCGACATGTCATCGTTGGTAAAAGGTGCTTTAAAGATGATAAATATAAAATACTCCATATTTTACACAATTACAGTTTCTATTGTTTATTTTATATAGAATACAGAGGGATAATTGTAATCGATGTAGAAGATCTAATATACAAAAATACAACCCACAGAGAAAGATCTCATCTAACAAGACAACGTGTAGTTTGCAAAAAAAATGGTCGACGGAAGGAAACCAAATCCGTCGTATTCCGTTGTATTCCATACAAAATAAACAATACAATTATAATTGTGTCAAACAACAGTACAACATTAAACCCAGACCGTTTCTTTAATTATTTTTTAATGTTTACATATTGTTTTTATGCTCAAATTCTGTAGAGTTTGATGGACCCAGAATTTTCTTGTTCTTCTTCTTCTCCGTCGAATATAATTATACAAAATAACATTCTCCTCGTCACGCGACATCTTTCTTTGCTTTTCGTAAATTACGTGAAGTTTGCTCTACGCTGCGTGTATAGACGATTGCGACATCGTACGCACTATTATATACTATTCGTAGGTACTATTTTCGATTCTTTAATATTGTGCCTATTGAAAAACCGAGATGCGAAGGTTTCATCACTTATACCTGAAAAATGGTGAGAGCTCGAAGTTTTCGTTCATTAGTCGTTGAGTAATCGTGTTGTGAGGAACTGTGTGAAAGCGAAAAGTGAAAACTGCATAATTCAAAAACGGTTTATTTAATTTGAATTCTGTAAAATGGATGCTGTTCCTGGAAGTAAGTAGAATGTCTCTGACTACTAGTATATTTGAAATAGTTGATGGTTACGTTGTATAATTATAAATGTTATTAGAAGACGGGAACAGAAAAGTTTTAAGGACAAATTTTAAACATGTAGAGTAAAAGTTGTGTACAAAACAATATGAAGTTATAATTTTTGTTGGAACTTGTAGTTGACACTGTCATCTTTCAGTATTTGCAAAAATTGACAGCCCAAAAGTGCCACACAATGTTTTGTAAGACCATTTTGTAAATGCAGAATGAAGCATCGTCATGCGTGTTTTCTCGGGAAGTGTAGACGATATTTAAAAACTCTTCAAATAAATATTGTATGGTTTTGCATCAGTTTGTTATTAATTTCAATATACTATTAAGGCATACAAATAATATCTGAAAGTCCATATTGTTTCCAGGCTCACTTAGGGCTAATAGTGGACCGTCCAAAGCCTGAGTTTGGTAATACGAACGATGGGAATACAGCCCGACGTTTTTTTAAAAATCATAAGATATCGGCATTAATTACTGGTGTCGACGAGCGTTTAATTATAAGGTTTTATGCCATTCTCCAAGCTATTTCAAGCAGTCACGAAATTAATTTAATTCAATTTAAAAATTATGCCGTTGAAACAGCTAAACTGTTCGTAAGTTTATATTCGTGGTACTACATGCCAACTTCAGTTCACAAAATTTTAATTATGGTTCACAGATAATAAGTTCAGCATTATTACTTATTGGACAAATGTCTAAAGAAGCTCAAGAGCGTACGAATAAATATATAAAAAAATATCGCCAAGATTTTTCTCGCAAATGTTCTCGTGAAAAAACGATAAAAGATGTATTCTTGCGGCTCTTGGTATCATCCGACCCATACATTTCACATTTAGGAAAACGCCAAGAGAAAAAAATTAAAAAATTGACACCAGACGCATTGAAACTTGTCTTTCTAGCGAGAAACACTCGAAAAAATGAAGATATTGAAGATGATTATAATTATTACAGTTCATCTGATTCGACATAGATTTTTATTTTTCATTTTGTCATATTTATTTCTTTTTGCGAACCAATTGACCAGTGTGCAGATGACAGTCGCGTCCGTCGCCTGAATCGTACAACGTACGAACTCGAAGACCAAAACCAATCTCGCCGGCTGTCTCTTTACAGGTAAATACCTTCCATGATCATTTTCAAGCCGGTTCGAAGCGTCGCTATTTTCAAGAACAACTTGCTAAAAGCCCGAACGTCGTTGTCTCGATTGTTGTTCGACGGGAACGCGTCGCTCTGTCGGCTTATTATTAAACGATACTGAAACAGTTAATCGCAAAACGTTGCAGCGCTCTCGAATCTATTCCAGTCCCGCGACGATAATCCCCGATTAACAGCTCTGCTTAATTAAGTACGCAATTCGTGTAACGCTGGAGACAGTGGCGTTTCGATCCGCGCCGGCCCCCGTGTTGTAGAACGCGCGCGCGGGACCGATACCCTGTGCAACATGTAGCGGCCCGTGTAAATGCGCCGTTGTTTGCGCAAAATGATCTTGTTTATCGAATGGAACGATAATTCCGCCGATGTAGGGTCTATCGCGTCCACTTTTGCCGGCCAGAATCGCAAAAACCGCGGGCAACGTTCGCGTCACGGTTAATTTATGCATCGCTGGCGGATCTTTATGGAAAATAATAATTTTCTGCTTGAACTGCAACAGCCAAATTAGCAGCCTGCAATACAAAAATGAAACAAATCACTCATTATGCCAGACTAAACGATCTTAAAAACCACTAAATGAAACTTTTAGGAAACAGTTACTTGACAAAATTAAAAGGAATTACATACAAAAGTATCATAATGAAGGAGCTGACCTTCAGTGGCAAAAATTTCCAAGTCCGGTAGACCGTCAAATCCAAACTTCAATTTATAGAATCAGAATTGGGCACTCCGAAATAACCCATTTATTTTTGTTAAACAAAAAAGAAACCACGATCTGCGATATATGTAAAGTACCAGTAAATATGAATCATTTAATAATAGAATACAAAAAATATGAGAATGAAAGAAAAAGTGCTAAGTTGCCTGGATCCTTACCTATTCTGTTAGGCTCTGAGGAGTATATCGCCGATCTTGCCCAGTACAGTAATTCATCGATAATTGTCTATACCACGGGTCTGGCCAAAGACAATTATCGTGAAGGGATACTATTCTTTGACTTTTGCCGAACGTAGAACAGGACACCGAAGTTCCAGAGGCCTCGGCCGCCGAGCAGTGAAATCCGATACCAGGTCGGGTGTATCGGTGTGAATCACTACTAATTCAATGACAAAACTTCTTTATTTTTTATTATTTTTTTATGGAACTTTCACCAATATATTCGTTACATTTTTCTAATGAAAATGATATCAAATATGATATCAGTGCAATGGGTAGGCGACTAGACAATTATCGTTCAGATATTTCAGACAATTATCGATAAATTACTGTATATCAAAGATACTAGTATGCATAAAATATTGTAAGAAAATGTACCATGTTGCTAATGACCTTAGATGTTGAAGCAACATTAAATAAATAAATGTAGTAGTAGTAGTAGGTCAAAAACAATGTAACAGCGTCTAAATAATAAAATCTTTCGAACAGGACCGAGTCGATTTCGCCTGCGCGAAGCCGTTGATCGCGTCAATGATCGCGTGATTTATAAACGTTCCGTAGCAAAATCGGAATTAACATGGACATTTGAATTGTTAATGGACCTGCACTAATCCGATAACCGTCTCATTGAATACTACCGGATGCGGTGACAATAGATCGAATACTGTTTTAGCCCGCGAAATTCTATTCTCGCGGATCTGCTTGTGAATCGAACGGGCCGCCACGCCCGCCATTGACATTGCTCGACGATTTCCGTGAGAATATTAATTTTCCGACACGAGGCAATTTAATTGGAAAAACGTGCCAAAAATTATGCCTAATTATGGATAATAATATAAATTTGAAAAATCCCCATATTGACAGGATGTAAAAATAAATAATGGCTCGAGCTGACGCGGAACAGCGCGACACAGGCCCGCGTAAACGTTTAATTAAATTATTCTTTAAGCATCACGGGCAAGTTGTCGAATCGAAAATTATTAATGGCCACTTCATCGTCGACGCGCTACGTCCGTTTAATATTTTAACACTCCGGCGCGGAGCGGCGGTCTGCAATGAAACCGGCCGTTAATTCCGTAATCGAGAATGTGACATTCGAATTTCCTCGTTCCCTGATTTTCCAAATTGATAACCATTGACACCACTCGCTCATTTATCACGCGGCTCGCTTTTAGCGGGATTAATAAAAAAGCTCTCGTTTTTAACGCCTCCGCTCCAACGGAAAATATAGGCTTCGGCCATTCAGAATCGAAATAAACATCGCGCATCGATGTCCCACATTTCTACTATTTTTCACATTATTTTTCAGTCTACAATTCGACTTTAGCAAGCGCCGAATGTTAATTGTTAATAATCGACTGGACAAATAACCGTAATTTTCGCTCTCTTAAACATAAAATAGACAATTTAATATAAATAAACAACGCGGGTATTATTTCCATTGACGAAGAGTTTTGGAGCTCGTCGAAATCCAATCGATCGAAAAATGTTCAGATGGCCGAGCATGATGCACTGCCGCTGACAATTTCGTCTTCACGGCTGTCAACGTAACCACGGTGTCAAGAGGCGTTAATACTGGACGCGGCAATACCTAATTAACGCCCGAGACATAATTAAGTATTCATACCGATCACGGCTGACAGAGCGGTGCATCCTGTTTCCACGCACACGCGATTCTGTACAATATCTCTCTATCTCGAGCGCGGTCCCATTATTAGTAATCGTCGAACTGATAAGCTGTAAGCAGTTTCCAGTCGGACGCTTTGAAATTCGCTGAGCGTGATATCGATTACGTTTTACCAATCGTTGGCGACTGAAACTCGCTCTCGGACCATTTTGTCCGCTCCATTTCGAGTCGATTTTCGCCATTTTTTAATGTCCCGAAATCTTCCAAACGAGCGGAATCTTTCAATTCGTTTTTCACAAGGAACAAGTGTGTAACAAATAAAAGAAACATCTATAATTTACTGTCATTACTGAGATAGTAATGTTTTTATGATGATGTTTCCAATTTATCACAGATTCTACCTAATTTATTAAAGAAAAGTTTTGTTTTTGGAATTTTCACAAAACATATATAATTTGATTTAAGTATTTACATTATATACACATATGTAAATTTTGCTTTTGCAAGGACCTGGTTTACGCTGGGTGTTTGCAAGAGCATGGTTTGCATTGTGTTGAAAATAAATATTTTTATTTTTCATTATTGTAAAAGTTTCATATTTATATATAGTGTTTTATATTGTTTAAGTATTGTGTTTTACAATACAATATTAAAGTATATTGCGTTTTCAAATTTGCCGCCAATTCTTGCCTGTTTGCTCATTGATCGATATCGATTAACCAATCATAGAACGTCAACCATATATATGTCATAGTCTCTGCTTCGCTTTTGAACGCAAATGGTTTCAGTTACACATCTGCCAACATGTGACCTAAGTGTGTTTAGTGTAACTCAATAATTTGTAAATTTGTCCTTTTCATGTTTTTGATACAGCAAGTATGTATTTTATTTTGTTTCCGATATTTTCATAGGAAATTACACAGCTGTTGTTTAAAAATTTAATTCGTTATTAATTTTTCTTTTGCATATTTTCAGACGCAAAAATGATTCTTTGAAAAAAATCCACATAGGGATCGAAACGTAAGAAACATGTTTAAATAATTGCACATTTGTTGTTTTTTAAAAATGATCGAACCTTGCGCCGATATCATTTACTTTATATATAATTTCTCCACTTTGTTTCGTTCACCACTTTCTCGGCGAACGAAATATTTATTTTCAGCACGCCTTGCGAGCTACGGGAATAGCATACTCGGGAAACGGAAGCTACAGCGACGAAGCAGGGAAAGTAAAAATGAATACAAATGAGGATTTAAGAATGATAACTTTCGTGGCGACGGCTGCAGCGACGGCGCGATGGATAAGGTCATTGGACGGGACACTCGCAATCCTAAAGTTGACGAGCTCGCGACCCAATTCCGGAGCCGTGGAAGATAGCAACAGGGATCGTCTGTATCGATTCCGACAACTTCGAGCTCTAGAATCGCGACAACACCGTATAGTTGTTGGCGTGGGAGTCATTGAACGTGCTATCTCCAACTTTCCAGTCGCTAAACAGGGAAACTAGGATTCTAGAGTCATTTCGCGTGACCTTCATAATTCGGCGGCTAGTAATTGCGCCGCTGCACAGTGTGGTATTTAGCCGAAAAACCGAGAAAAAGGCATTTTTTTAAAACTTAGTGTAAACCATATTATTTTTGTTGTATAAGATAGTGGAATACGTATAGAATACGTGGAATACGTTAGAAGTCAGAAAATTTTATGGTAACAGTTTATTTATTTTCTATTCGCTGAAGTATCATTTACTTACTAAAGATTTTCTAGTATTTTAAATATGTCTGATTTTTCACATTTCTTAGATTTTGAGAAAAGTATGTGCTACACTTTAATACAGTTGTGATTCCATCTCCATATATTTTTTAATAGTTATTAATATTTGATGATATTGAATAGATCAATCATTATTTTTCTAATTCAAAAATTTCATTAATCATTTTGTTATGGTTCAGGGTGCGTCCCGGTATTCTTTCTTGTGTCACTTTATTCCGTGAAGATTTGTGATTAAAGTTTAATAAAGATTTATTCCAGATTCGTCCAGATTCCGATTTTATAGACAATTTAGATAGAAGTGAACACCTCTTGACGAAAATTGATTTTATTAATTGAAAAATGTTATTTATATATTTTCTTATTAAAATGTTATTTCTAATGCGTGCTCTTGAATGGCAATCGTTTGACGCGTCTGTTCATGACCTACTAATTCTACTTGTTCCAAACGTTAGGCACGCGAACTTGACGGATTTTTAAAGTCAGTTTTTTCGAAAACGAGGCGTCAAACGAAACAAATTTATTCTATATTTTCAATTTATTTTCTCATGTAGAATCATTTCCTACACGTTTATACCATATTGGGAAATCCTGTAGACATACGGAAGAAATTAATTCACTAAACTTCAAAGTCGTTTTTAGAGAGAACGGTTCACTTGAGATCCATTGATCCTTGAGACTTTTGTTGCTTCCGATGAATACGATAAAAAATTTTTTAACCTTAAAAGAAAGGGTCAATGTCTATTTTGCGGTCCAATTTTTTAACAGAATCTTACCATGGTATTCGTGACATATAATTTTTATGCACCCTGTACGGGGAAATTACACATTCGGTCAGATTAATTTTCTTAATTTTCTCTTCATATGGTTACGATCAATCGCAGTTGTACGAACGTCGAAGAAGCGCTAGAATAAAATCTAGAGAGAATATAGTGGGCTGCATGCCGGAGACTAGTTTATCTACGAGAGTACTATCGGTTAATCATTCGTCTTAGTCGGCCGGTGCGCGACCGTACATAGTCCGCCACAGTGCGGTGGTTCGACCGAACGAAGAAGCTCTGTGTTTGCTCCCACCGGAGAAGACCAACATTTGTACGGCCCTTTCACGCCATCGCTCGACAACCAAAGTAAAGACAACTTAAGAGGTGTCTCTACCCTGGATATTCCCTCGGGTTTGCTTGGAAGCTTAGCAAAGAGAATGTCCAGGATAATACCACCGTTGCTTACGTATTACCTTGCGAACCCGTGCATATGATTTCCATTTGTCTGCTCTCGATTGGAGCGTACCGATTTTTCCGTGGCTTTTCGTTGCCTCTCTGTATCGGATCATCGGATCATCGGCGTCGGTTTCATCACCGCGAGAGAGAATGAACGTATTGGAAACGAACGACGGCGGAAATCGGAAGAAAACATTGTACGGAATGAGAGATACGTGAGAACACGAACCTAACCCGATGAATTTCCCGAGCTCTTCCTTTCTCCGTATTCGGTTCCCCGGTTTCTCAACTCGGCTGGGTAATTTTTCAATTCTCCGTCTCTGTTTGCCTCGGAGAGAATTCATTAAACATCGATGGAGAAAAATCGCAGGACGGCCGCGCCGCGCTGGAAAGACGCGGAGGTGTATCTTTCATCTCCTGGGACGGGATCTGATAGGCGAGCCGGCTCGCCTGGGTGTACACTGCTGGTAATTTTAGATAAGGCTAGTAATAACGATTAAAATAAGTGATTTTCAAGTAACGAGATAGCGACCCACTCGATTCAACTGTATTTCATCCCGGGGAAAGCCCTCTGCAATTAAAAGCGGAACGAACTCTCGTCGTGGTACATTCATTGTCCCCCCGTAGCGGAACATTTGTCTTCCTCAATACTATTTCCACTGAATTCGACGAATTATTTCTTAGAATTTATTATAAGTCCAGCATAATCGAAAATTCAAACTCGGGAAAGCTATTAGGTTGTTCGTAAAGTCACTTCGTTTCCTCAAGGGAAAATGAAAGCCAATTTTTTACTATTTAGAATAAGTTTGTAACATTTTGTTTTATGATCTTTTGCGATTTTTCAGGCAACTTAAAGTTCCCATGATCCTAGAATTTCTGTTCCTTGTTAGCAGAAAATTGAGTTATATGACTTCACGCGAATCAAAATTACTTTCCGAACGATCTAATAATTTTCAGGCGTCCATTGTTGTTCTCTCGGGGTATCAGGTTGTGTTGTTGTTTTAATTATGTAGATATTCGTCTGCGAAGCGTAAAACATTCGCGGCTCCGGCCTCGAGTTTCCTTTCGTTATTGCGCTCGGCTAAGATAGGAATGAAATAATGTTGCGCATAAATAAATGTAATCCAAGAGATGACGCCCCTAACATTTTATCGAATATCCCGGGGGCTCTCATTTTCTTTATTAAATGTAATTTCGACTACGTGCCTGGAGAGATTTTTATGACCGCGGGACGAGAGTTGTGAAATACAAGAGAGGGAATACGCTTGTTCGAGAATTCTATTAACTGTTATTATATCTGTAATATTCTGTATATGTAAAACCACCGACGAGTTATTGTTAAAGACTGCCAGTCTTTATTTAGATCGTGTCAATCGAATAATTTCGGAACAGGTGCACTAGGGGGACCCAGTGAACGATATACAGTAATTCATCGATAATTGTCTAAAATATCTAAACGATAATTGTCTAGTCGCCTACCCATTGCACTGAGGGGCATACCCCGTGAGGGACCATGAAACTCAGTAGGCATCGGCCGCCGAGCAATGTAACCCGATACCGGATCGGGTATATCGGTGTGAGACCAGGAGACCACTACTAATCCAATGACAAAACTTCTTTATTTTTTATTATGAATACTATTTTTATTATAAATTATTTTTTAAATGATACCAAATATGGTATAATTTCGACTTGACCAATATATTTGTGGCATTTTTCTGATTAAAATGATACCAAACACGATATAATTCTGATCATATGCAGATATATGGTCATTTATAATACAAGTCGGTTCACCCCTGCAAGACACACACTCTTGACCGGGACAATTCGCGAATCTTAAACTAAAATCGTAAATATCATCGGAATTATATTTGGTATAATTTTCATTAGAAAAATGCCACGAATATATTGGTGAAAGTTCCATAAAAAAATAAGAAAAAATAATGAAGTTTTGTCATTGGATTAGTAATGATTCACACCGATACACCCAACCTGGTATCGGATTTCACTGCTCGGCGGCAGAGGCCTCTCGAGCTTCGGTGTTCTGTTCTACGTTCGGCAAAAGTCAAAGAATAGTATCCCTTCACGATAATTGTCTTTGGCCAGACCCGTGGTATAGACAATTATCGATGAATTACTGTATTGCGTCATTGCGTTAGTATAAGATACAACACATCCGTTTCACTCGAATATTTACTTCACGAATACCTCACGATAATTGTCTTTGGCCAGACCCGTGGTATAGACAATTATGGATGAATTACTGTATTGCGTCACTGCGTTAGTATAAGATACAACACAGCCGTTTCACTCGAATATTTACTTCATGAATACTTCATGAATACTTCACGATAATTGTCGTTGGCCAGACCCGTGGTATAGACAATTATCGATGAATTACTGTATTACGTGACTGCGTTAGTATAACATACAACACATACGTTTCACTCGAATATTTAATTAAAAGGAGGACGAAAGAAAAGGCGCAGAGCGATTGTCCGACGAAATTTGAATGGCTCCGAAGCCTCTCGACCACTGTTGTCCGTCGTTCGCTACAGCCACGAAAGGAATCCTTCGAGTGCTTTGCGGTACTGGCACCGAACTATCGATCAATCCGCATTTCTATTCCGGCTTAACGCTGAGGAAACGAAGAGCTGAATACGAGGGGCGAAAAGGCGCTGCACCGTGAATACCAAATAGGTTTTCGGTTACATTTCGCGGCCTGCTACACTGACCTTTTCTCTTTCCCTTCCGATAGCCCCGATTCTCCGCGAGGCGAACCCTCTCGTTTCTATTCGAGTTCTATCCAACGAAAACGTGCCACGCAATCTTCCGCATTAAGACGACCCCGTGTTGCTATCCGAGACTTTCGGATTGTCCGGCGGTGCCTGCCAAATGCAACAGAATAATGATATTAAATTGCAGCGACTGTTTTTCGATTTAATTCCCAAATTAATCAATTTCATCTGACAGCTAAAATGTAGGAATCCGAATAAAGTTACAATCAATTAACCGGTAAGAGCCGCAACTCGTACACCTAGTAGTTTCAGCAAGTAACGCGTGATTTCGTTTGTCCGGATTCAAATTTCACACGGCCAAGAAGAAGCCTATATTTCGCTGTCTACAAACATAATTGGCGTGTAACAGAACCCGGCTTGCCAATTAATAGTTTGGAATATCCTCCCGATCCTCCGCATCAACCTAAACTTCCGCTTTGTATCCGGAGCCAGAGCGAGCGCGCGTCCTCGCTCGAATTCTCTTTTCGTCTCCGCTATTCCGTGAAAGCAAATTAAACTTTTACCAAACTCCTTGTCCCTCTTTGTTCCAGCGATGCTGCGCGAGTGGTTTTCGTCGCGGCCGACATTCCGGTACGTCCGAGTTTCAAACGTTCCCGCAGAGTGGCCAAACAAGGAATGCGCAAGCGTTTCGTAACGCGCGCCAAAAAAATATATATACTTCAAACAAGGAAGCGATAACAAAGAGTTTCGACGTCCTCGAGGACCGGTTCTTCGTACACATTGACAGCTTCGTTTTTCGTAAAGCGACTACAGCGATCAGACAGAAACCTAAGAGTCCCGCTTTCTACATTTTTTTCTGTCCGCCACTCGCCGCCCTCGCGAAACTGTTGAAATTATTCATGGGCGGCTCGTGAATCAACCCCTCGAGCATTTCGACGTCGCGGTCACTTAACGACGTAAACGATCGTTCCTTCGGATAAGTGCCCCGGTAGTAGCCGCGTAATTCCTCGATACCCGTTGAACCGCGATCGATATTTATGAGGCGAGACGACGCGTTCGCCTGTATCCGGCGATGCACATTTTTCATGGCTTAAAACTTGCAAACGAAAGTGACGCCGGGCCGGGTCGGGCCGACGATAACGACAAGACCCGCACAAAGAGGCCAAGATTTACGAAGGACCGATACGCGTCTCTTCGGTACGTCGCACAGTGGGCTGGATCGAGAAATTTAGTGATATTTCGTTATACATCTTGAATCGTACGAGATATCGGCACGAAATCTGCACTAAAATTCATTTAAAAAATAGTCAATTTTAATTGTAGACAATAATTTTGAATTAATTTTCATTGATATTTTTTATTAAAATAAAATTTTATTTTTGGCTTTCTAAATATGTATTTTATATTTACGTTTTTTTTCATACATGTAATGTTTTATAGAATACGTAAAATATAAATTCGAGAAATTTTTTTGTATTCAACGCATACAAAATGTACCTAGATGGTAAAAACGCCTCACAAGCCTGTCAAAAAATATATTTTATAATAATTTATAATAACTATAAATAATTTTATCAATTTAGTTATTTTAAAATACTGTCCATACTAGATGTCACGACCTTTGTTATTTCGTATTATTTCATATACGTGTTATGTGTTTATAAAAGATAAAGATATTAACAAAAATATAACAAATATAAAAGATAAGTCACTTAATCTTACCATTCCGTTTTTAAATTGATGTTAACAATGAAATACTAAGAAACTCGTAGTCAAGTTATATTATTACCGTTCATTATATTTTTAACAATAAAATTAATAGATTAATTATATTATTGTTAAAAATTACATACTTGTTTTAGGTACGTATAAACTTTTAATGCAATTGCAAAAATAATCATATTTAGTTGGTATTTAATTACTTATGTATTACTATATGTGAGTTTCTATACGTCAGGTGACACGTCCCGTTAACTTTAAACAACAATAAATTGTTCAGCTGGATCGGACTGGATATGAGTTTTGTGGGGATATGTAGAGAAAGGTCTACTAAAAATGATCTAATTTGTCCGAATGTGTCCAATTGTATCCATTAAAGGATATACCTCGAAATGTTTAAGAAAGTATGTAGATTTTATTCATTTCATTAAATATTAATTTCTAATACATTGCGAGCAAATATCCTGAACTAACAGCGGTAATTATTAACCCAAGGGACTATTTTTCATTTACGCAAAAGAGGCAGAAGAAATATTCAATGGGGTAATCAGGACACCTCGATGAAAAGAAGCAATTTTTGGCTGAAAAATACTGCATCCCAAATGTCTATCTTCATGAATTTATATTAACTATAGTTTTTGTGGTAAAACATTAATTTTTTCAGCTTCGATGTTGCTGGACATTTAGGAAGCAATACGAATTTATTAGAAATCGATACGATAAAGTCGACTTTGTGGTGAATCGTTCAAGGTTTGTCAGTGTCTAATAGGCTTACCGATTAAATAAAACGTAACAATTTGAAAGTGAGCAAAAATCGGTTTTCATTTTTTTTAACAATGACGCACCTGGAGGAAAAATATGAAAAAATTCATGAATGATACTTATAATAATATATCGGTATTGCAAAAAAAATTGGGGGTGTCAACCTAGAACCTCCATGTGAAATCTGCATTTTTTCGATTTTTTTGAGGTTTTTGATTTTTTACAAGCAGGATTTAAAATTTAAAAATCTAAAACGAATTGCGAAGTATGTATTCGGATGCTTGACATGTTTCAGATTTTTTTACGAGGCAAATCGAACGAGGAAGTGGCATTAGTCGAAAATGTGTAGTGCAAATCCTCCAGGAACACAAATTTCACCCCTTTCACCTATCAATTCATCAAGAACTTCATGGTAGAGACTTTGTAAATCTTTTAAACTTTTGCCAGTGGGGATTGAGACATTTGGCGTAACAAAAATACATCAAATGAATCTTACACGTTGAATTTTATTTATACCATTTTTCCGGGTTGAAGGTCATTTGAAGGTCATATTGTGTTACATGCATGAATCCGTTATTTTGTCAGCTACAACATTACGTTAACGAAAATATATCATTCCATTTAAAAAAACATCGATAACCTTGAAATCTCATAAAAATGACCTTGAAATTGGCCCTTCAAACAGTGTAACTTTGTCCTACGAAGTTGTTTTGCACAATGATAAGTAACGGAGATATGTAGGTGACCTGCTTTATCGAATTCATCCTGTACATGGTCTAAGGGCTATACCCTTTCTCGATCCAGCCCACTGTGCGTCGGAGCTCTTCGCGACTCCGTCGAAAATCCATTATGGCGATGCGCACGGATACTCTCGCGCGTTCTCTATCGCGGTCAGTGGATTATTTATTTCTGCGGATTTACGTTGGAGAAGTTATTAGAAGATCCCGGAACGCCCAGCAATAAAGCGGACCTCCTACCACCGCGTCTTTCTTTCTCGGGCGGTTTTGAAAATCTACTGTCCGAACGTTACGAGATTGCCGGTTATCTCGGGGAATAGAGGAAAGCGCGGAATCTTTTTGTCGCGGGCCGGGGCGAATCGAATCACCGGGACACAGCACGGGAGAGCCCCGGCGGCCACGTAGTTCAGAAATAAAATCTCCGGTTGCCTGCGTCTTATACCCGCTCGTGATTACGAGCGAGATCGTTGTTGCGTGCGGATTAAAATCGATACCCGTTGCAACGGCGCGCCGCGCCGCGCAACAATGGCGAGCGAACTTTAATTGGCTCGCGGGAGAACGAAAGTCGTCGAGGATAGTTTAGCCGGCGAGAAATTCTGCAGAAATAAAAATCTCTAGCGCTCTTTACCCATTTTCTTTTTTATTTTGAAAAAGTTCTACTCGCGCCAAGACAACCGGCAACTGGAATCTTTTCGCGACAACGTTCGAGCGCGCACCGTTTATCTGATTCCTGAGCCATGGTAGGAACGAGGCGAATGAATTAACCGGACCGTGTTAAAAATGTAAAGAAACATTAAACACGCCATCTATCACCGCGTGTCGTAAACGCCTTCTCGGTTTATTTTTCTTTACGTTTAGGACGGCCGTTAACGCGCGCGTGCTGTAAACAATTTCTAATTGGCTGTAACGTTAGCCTGGAACCTTGTTTAACTTTCACCGGAATGTACTACGCTCGGCCCGAAAAAATCATCCCTCTCAGAAGGAATATTTTTGATCGCACGTCCCTCCGCTTTATTCGCAAACTTTTCTCCGTTTGATCCCCGTATTCACCTTCGCAGGCGAACATCTTCCACCTTCAATTTTCAGGACATCACGCATTCCGTGTGACTTTGCGTAAAATTATATATGCCGCTTGGCGAGAGTCTTTGCCTCGCAGACTTCATTTCCCATTTTCTCGGTGTTCGTTCTCGTACGCTTTGTAGGCAAGTACTAATACGACGATAAATATAGTACCGTTTCGTAGAAGACGTCGGAGGTTCGAGTAATATTAAGAAGCCGCCTGAGGAACGTACCGATGCGTAATAGAGGCAACGAGTTATTTAGACGAGAAGCGAAGAGAAAAGAGCAAGATGTAAAATATTTTTCTGGAAACTGCTTGGAAAATCCGTCGATCGCCACTTCACCACATTCGGCTCCCCAGCGAGGGAAACGAACGATCAAAGTTTTCGGGATCGTTCCGGCTGATTAACGGTGCTAATTCACTACCGTGTGCGATCGCACCCCGGGCGTTCTCGCACGTATCGCGGAAAGTGGGACGGTAACGGGTTTGCTCCCGGATCGTTAATCAAATTTTGAAAATCTCGATTTCGCTACGGCGCGGCGCTGCGGCGAGACCGCGTCTCGTTGTGCTGTGATCACTGACCGGAATTAAACGGACCGGATACCGTGTCCCGCGCGATGAAAGCGCCGCGATATAATCTTCTTATTGCCGGTAAATTGTCCGCCGTGCCGGCGAACGGACCAGCCTGTTGTTTCATATGTATAAACCGGTGAATTGCCAAACGCGATTCACACTTGGACGGGAAGCGTCTGGGCGAATCTAAATTTATTCTTCACACCACTTCCCGAAAGTATCGCCTCGATAATAGACCCGCGTCGAAACCGCAATAGTTTCTGGTGAAAATTCACAATTACGGCTTAGTCCAATGTAAATACCGTCGGGAAACGAGCATACTAATTTGTTTATAAATATGATTTATAAGTGAACCGGCTCCGATTTTCCCCGTGATTAATTCCCGCGTTCTCTCGAGCTTTGATCGGTTGTTTCAAGCGGTAGCATCCGCGTGCAATAAATAGGCCCCGGTGTAGATTCTCTCTGCTTCCTGCGTTTTGCGCGCCGTGATTAATGCACGGCGGAGGTTTGCCCGTAAACACGCGGCCGTATTTAACGCTGTATTCATCGAATCGCATTGTTTCCGTGCGTGGCGTCAGAGATATTACCGTGAATTTCGAGTTTCGTTCCCTTGATCCTTGATCCGCCGGCTCCTACACCCGAATGACAAACTATTTCAGACGTCGTAATAATTTCGAATTCGTTACGTACAAATGAACACTGGAACAATCGCGGATAGATGGACCCGAATGGCTGTGATTATTTGAAAATTTAATATTAGTTTGGGGAGAAAGAAATCCATTTTTTTTTTTTTGCGTGAACTTCAAGGTTTCATTTAATATGTTTCAGATTGTCCGCTTTGGGTCAAATATGCACCGTTTTGTTTTATAATTTGTTGCCATTTTAAAGGTAGCTTCATAGTGCCTCTCTCATAGAAGTCTTGGTCCTTATTGGCGAAAAACTGTAAAATGTACCGAATTTTCTCTTTGTTCACTTCCATTTTTAACACCCTGTAACTCACAATTGAATGGACCAAATAAAAAACAGTAAAAGAATTTTTTTAGTGTGAAATGTCACCTTGACAACAACTTTAATTTTCGAATATCAAGATCATTTCAAGGTCATCTTATTATACATATCTGAATGTATTTTTTCATCAGTTACACGATGCAATAAAAAAAATGTAGTTATGTACCAAAAAACATCGATGACCTTGACAACTCCGAAAAAAATGACCCTCGGAAAAAAATATTCGTGCCAAATATTTGGTCCATTGACACCATGCACATTACGTAACAAATAATTTTTGCATCACAATAACCTGAAGAGATATTTAGATGTTCTTATTTAAACGGCCCACCCTGTATACGCGTCTACAAATCTCGATATAAAAGAAGACCGGCACCTTGATCTTTTAAATATTAAGTTGGGAAAAAAGAAATCCATTATTTTTTTGGTAGATGGCTATAGTGGTCGATATCTCGTAAAGTATCGATCAAACAATTTCAGATTTATGCTCGTTGTCAAGGTGACATTTCACACTAAAAAAATTCTTTTACTGTTTTTTGTTTGGTCCATTCAATTGTGAGTTACAGGGTGTTAAACATTTAGGTGTTCTTATTTAAACGGACCACCCTGTATTGAGATTTGTAGACGCGTATATACCGATTTTGTGCGAAACATTTTTCTTTTGTAAAACGAACGCGAGATAAAACCGCGGTATCGCGCGTCAGGTAAAATAGAAAGTCGAACGGATAGGGTGTTTTAGCGGCGATTTTCCCCGAGCAGCTTTACAGTCTAAGGGAGGGGGCGCTGTACTGAATGATCTGCGTAAAATGTCGTAAGAGTACACCGCTACAAATGTCCCGCAACTTGGTAGCTTTTTACGGGAGCACTGTCTTTCGCGCTCCGCCGCGATGCTGGTAGTATCGTTCGCGAACGACGTGCTTCGCCCGCAATCTTAAACCCGCGAGTTAATTCAGGACCCGACGCGTAAACTCCTAACTATTTCATAACTTTTATTTTTCTAACGAACGCGCGACGTATACGGATCCATGATCCACTTTCCCCCGAAGTGCGTGTTAAAAATGAACGCGCGTTGCATATTTATGAGCACGATTCCGTGGCCCCGGCCACGAAAACGGTTTTCTGTATCGCTGGCTCTCGTAAAAATCGCAAGACGGCAACACCACTATAAATCTCGGCCACCGAAACCCGCTGGAATATTGACTTTTGCATTATTGGTTTTTACGCGACGCGTACCCGCTGCTCTCGAACGTCCGCGCGCCTATTCTATCATCCTCGGCCTCCGACTATTCTGCTCGCTCGCGAATTTTCTCCGTGAAACAGATGCCGATTCGCTGCTCCCGCTTAGCGTTACATCCTGCTTTCCACACCCCCACACCCACCCCCGCGACGATATTTCAGTAGCTTTCTCCGTTTTCCTACTGCCGTGCCGCCGCGCCATGTCGTTTTCAATCCGCCTTTTTTCTTTCGCGCCCTCTCCCCGTCGCGTTGCGCGCTTTGTCTATCGATTTTGATATTTCCCCGATTGCAACGGCCACCGCCGTTCGCGCGTT
The DNA here is from genome assembly GCA_028454225.1 of Lasioglossum leucozonium. NCBI lineage: Eukaryota > Metazoa > Arthropoda > Insecta > Hymenoptera > Halictidae > Lasioglossum > Lasioglossum leucozonium. The sequence goes on from CM052213.1 coordinate 6,242,276, forward strand.
CACCTACGAAAAATACGAACAACAGAATCCTTACAGATGGCTCTTCGCTGTTCCGGGGCAAAATTATTAGGAATCTCTAGAGAATAACACGCGCGACTGGAAATTTTTTCCAAATTTTTGAATCAAATCGCGAAAGTTGATTTTTCGTTTTATCAACTGCGGTGTGCTGCGCTTAATTTAAAAAAATCTAAAAAAAATTAACAACATCGCTCCCGGCAATATCTCGCCACTGAATTTTTATAAAACTGCTCTCCCCCAAAAGTTTTACGAGAAATATACATTTTTTTACTGCTTTCACCCGGCGTAATTAAAATCTCGAAAAGCACACGCGACCGATTGCTCTGAAATTTTAACAAGCTATTACGCACAGAAAAATTATATTTACATTCTATTAAATATTTACATTATATTAAATTATATTTACATAAATTATTTTTACATTCGTCGTGGTATTTAAATTTAATTTTCCGCGACAGCGACAAAGCGCGCTGCCACGTATGTAATCTCACGCCGTCAATTCCATATAATTAGGCACGCGTGTAGTGTACACCGTATTCCCTTTGCTTCAGACACTCTCTTACCGTTCATTATCTCTCCATAGACTCGCCCCCTTCGATGCGCCACTATCAAAGCCCTCGATACACACTATCGGGCGCTAAGAGCACGCACACCCTCCCCGCAAACATGACGGAGATACTCAAAGCCGCCACTCGACGCGGTCCGAGACACGACACTCCACCAATCTAGACCTCCTAACGTGTAAATTACACTCGAAGCCTCGCGAAACTCATTCACGCCTACCTAATATACAGTCGCCCTCGCGTTCGGACGTTAGCCGTCTATCGATAATGTTGCGGTTACGGTTTAATTGCCACGACCGCTGCGTATTTCGTATCCCCCGGGGCTTACTCCATCTCCTTACCTCTTCCTCTGCTTCCTCTCCAAATCCTCTCGCGCTTAGGAAATGCCTTATACATACTAGGCGGCTGATACAATGTGCATGCAGCCGGAATAATTTAGGAGCCGCTCGCCTAACTTAACTTTATTATAGATTGCTATTAGCTACACGTGCCTCGCTAAACGAAAATCCCTACGCGAGAATTTTGCTTTAGAATATATGTTTTTGCCCGTGGTTAATCTCGATTGATAATTCGGGCCTGTTAACGCGTGAGCAAATTGTTTTTTATTGTTTGAAAGAAGTCTTTCAGTGAATGCTCACTTCACACGCAGAATTAACGGCGAGCGAATAGTGATGATACTGTGGAACTGTAGAATATAATTTATATTTACGGCAAAGTTTTAACTACTAATGTTACATGAATATTGAACGAATGTATCGGACAGCGAGTTATCGATTCGATGTTTTTCCGACGACGGTTTTTGAGGATCTGGTCGTTCTTTACATTTTTTTTTTACGGGAGAACTGAGTTTTGGAGGGGGTTAATTTTTGCTGGGTCTTATTGGAGGAACGGTTACTTTCGGGGTGTGGTGTATAACAATTTAATGGAAGATGCTCTGCCCGGTGGTGGGGTGTCCCTCAGCATTTCTGACCTTCGGCGGCGCAGGTAAACGAGGCTGACGGCAATTAAATTTTTGGGTTTCCCCAATTTTACTGTACAATTCTTTCAGGCACAATTACCCTGAGCAGATGGGTTTGGCATCGTCCACGTTTCACTCATAACTTTTATTACTAAAGCAATGTGCGTGCGATAAACTACCCTAACGTTTCTATGGGTTTTCCCATTTTCGTTACTTTCATATATATTCTTTTGTTACGCAGTAACAGGGCCTTTGCACTGCGAGACGCCCGCTAAGAATTTTTCGAAAGACTAAGATTCACAGAAAAAACTGTGGAAATTTCAACAACTATTGTTGTGTATGGTAATTAGGGTGTACGACAGCGTGTTGTATACACTTTAACATATACAGGGTGGTCCGTTTAAGTAAGACCACCTAAATATCTCCTCAGGTTATTGTGATGCAAAAAATATCTGTTACGTAATGTGCATGGTGTCGATGGATCAAATATTTGGCAAGAATATTTTTTCCGAAATGACCTTGAAATGACCTTCACCTTCGAAAATTAAAGTTTTGCCTAGAACTGATGTCTATCGAGATCAAACAAATTTTGGATTTAAAATTTCCAAATCGATGGATTGGTCGTACTGGAGTTGTAAGATGGCCACCGCTTCACCAGACCTCACACCAATGGACCTTCTTTTGTGGGAAAAATTGGATTAAACAGTTTATAATGAACAACGAACTAAACCAGAGGACATGCAGAACCGAATAGTTAGAGCTTGTGCTGATATTAATTCCAAAACAATTGAAAGACCTGTACAGTCGGTCATTACACGTTTCATGAAATGTATCACCGTAGAAGAACACCATTTTGAACATCTCTGATGGTAAATATTAGAAGTTTTTCTCGATCGCAAATTGTTTTTAATATACTGAATAAGATTATCGGCGCAAAGGTTCGATCAATTAAATACAATATAATTAGCTATTTTATGAACATCTTAAACGTAACGATTCGGGTGTGAATCTGTGCACGTCTAGTTTTAGCTCCATCTCTGTTGGTAATTTAAGAAAAGGTGAGTATTATTTTTAGTGTAATAAAAAATATTTTCTTCGTGGCCGAAGATATTCAATATCAGTTCTAGGTAAAACTTTAATTTTCGAATATCAAGATCATTTCAAGGTCACCTTATTATACATATCTGAATGTATTTTTCGACCAGTCACACGATGCAATAAAAAGAATATATAGTTATGTATCAAAAAACAGCGATGACCTTGATAACTCCGAAAAAAATGACCTCCGGAAAAAAATATTCTTGCCGGATATTTGGTCCATTGACACCATGCACAAACAAATATTGTTTGCATCACAATAACCTGAAGAGATATTTAGGTGGCCTTAATTAAGTTACACTAATGGTACGCGGAGTGGTTATCAAGGTTATGCATGTGCATATCGCAGTGCACCGTAGACGACTCACTACCGACGATCGTAATGCGACAGGCAGAGAGCGTACACGCTGACGATCGTTCTCCTTCAAGTGCGCCTCGACGCAACCGCCCCCTAAGGCCATGATCACAGTGGACCCGACTTCGTCCGACGTCCGACTTCGGCGCACACGCACGAGCGTTTTGAATGCCTCGGGAGCCATGTGTTGGTGCCGCAGTGACCCGAAATCGGACGAAACAGTCGGGGTCTACGGCAGCCGAACCTTTTCAAGTGCTTCGAGAGAGGTCTCAATAGGACCCAACCCATGGGACAACTGTTACGTTGTAAAACCTCCTGCGAAGGGACAAGCGCACGACCGTTACCATCCGTCATACCTACTTAAGGGAAAGGTTAATCATAAAGTATTAAGTATCATAAACTCATAAAGGACGAACGGTACGGTCAAAAAATAGCGGAACCTCAGCTGACGTCCACGTGTTGGGCCTTCGACCGTTAACCTGCCAAATTTTATAGTTTTACAATCCTAGTCACCCGCACCAGATGTACCTCTACTCCTACTCCTTCTCATTTTCCACCACTTCCATCATCTTCCAAAACACACCTCTCAACCAATTACAACAATTTCCAGAAAGAACCACACCTACCTCCGAGCCTCCACAATTTCCATGCGAGCGCACAAATGCAGAATCGTTTCGACTAGACACGCGACAACATCTAAGCACAGCCGAGTCTGAATTAGAACCAGCAAGCCGAGCTATCCGGGTTTGCTTCGCATACCCGACCGTTTATTTTATTGTCTCTGTCCCAAACCCTGCTTAGGTACGAATTTTACAAATCGACACGCAGCACCATAATTTTAAGTACTATCCCATCATTAAGAAAACCCAAGTAATAGCTTTAGGCCCACATCTGTTTTTACAACATACCATCCCTTAGGACAACCTTGCTCCGTCATTTTCTTCGCTACCACCACCTTCACCTTTCCCTCTCTTCAACTACTGTCTCCCACCACTCATTTTTTCAACCCAAAAAACCCACCTAACAACCTCCAAGATTTTTTGCCGATAGTCAGATACTTCTCAACCACCGCACGATTTAGTTCGTTCTAACATCGTTAAACCACGTGTACATAGTTGGTAAATAAATAAGAATTATTGTTTAAGTTACCTAGACAACAAGTGTTTCACTTACGATCTCACCATCACCAACATCAAGAACCACAACGAGCCCTCACGAGATTAATTTTTCGTTGAGCGCAGCGGGATACGATTAAACGTAAATCGGTTAATTTCCCGTACACACCACGAGCCTTGCCTCTTTGTTAAATAAAGTATTCGAATGTATTCTCCGGAGTTTGAATTTACACTCATTCACCAAGTCGTGAGCCGATTCTCAGTTTCGGGATCGACACGACACCACAACAACCAAAGTCGGACGATGGTCGGAGGAAATCGCATCATTTTGTTTTCCGTCCGACGCGTCGGACACGTACACGTTGTATAGTAGACTCCGACATCGGGCCACTGCGAGGACATCGGCCGAGCCTCCTAGAAGTTAGCCCCCCACTTGCTGAAATAAATATTGTTGAGGGGTTACGTGTAAATAATTATATACGAGGACGGTGGAAGAAATATATTTAAAATGTAGGAAGACGTTGTCGGAGGTGTTTACAAGACGGGCGCACGATTAGAACTGAACTGCCAAAAAACGCGAAGGCGGCCGTACGTACCTTCATACCTGAAGGGAGGACAGCATGCAATAAAATAAGGGGAACCGGGTTTTTCCCAATATACATAGGATCAAATGTTAATGTTATATTGATCGTAAATTGTTTAAATACATGGTATGAAATTTTTGGCGCACGGTTTGATCAGTTAATACAATAAAATAGCTATTTTTATGGAAACTTTTAAACGTTAATAATTCGGGTTTGAATCCATTAACGTCATTTAGCCACGTTTTGCTAAAAATTGTTTTTCAATTGGAGACACAAGTGTCTTTTTTCAGAAGTTATTAATATACTGATTGATGACATTTCAGTAACTAGCGAGAAAGTTCAACGATTTTGTCCACCTATCGGACGGGGTTGCAACTAATATATTCTCGATCTCTGTAAATTTTTTCGCCTTCGTACATATGATACATAGGATGTTCGGTTTTCCAAAGTAACGTAAAATACCAGATGTTTTACCTTGACAAATATTATGGCCGAAGAAGTTGGTTGTACCGGCCACCAACACATGTCTCCCAAAGCATTCAAAACGCTCGTGCGTGTGCGCCGAAGTCGGGTCCACTGTGATCTGAGCCTAACAACTGTGTTTCAAACAACGGTTGAGTGGCGTCTAGTTGCAATCTAGCAGGAGGGCCGAGAGTTAGCAACTCCAACGCTTCTTGAAATCGAGAAATAGAATTCCGAAGAACAGCAAAGGAAGGAAGATTCGCGAGAATCGTTACGTGAAAAATTTCGTTCTCAATTAAATAATCGTACTCATTAGCGTGTATTTCCCCTCCATTCAACTTCATCTGAAACATTGTTTGCTATACGTAATAATAACGACGTAAATCTAGATAGCAAAATGTGGCGACCACTCTGTGTAATAAAATCGGATTCCAGGGAAATATTGATGCGCGGCTCAAACTCGCGGACACCGAGGGATTTCCAATTTTCCAGCAAACATCTGTTCCTCAGGACCGGTCGAACGTGTCCGAGGAGACGAACGAAGCTTGTCTGGTGTTTCCGTTACGATTCGTGAAACGTCGGTCCTCGGCAGATCGGCATACGAAACGATTCCCGCGGAAGTTGAATAAACTTCGCCGAATCTCGGTCTCCGGTTCGAGGTATCGAGCAACGGCGATGCGGTCCGAAGACAGTGCATCGTAAATTACTCGTCAAGGCTGAATCGGTTGGCCGGCCGTAACGCACCGACCGTGATTTATCGGTGAAAAACCGTGCCACGGTAATTTACTCTGGACGTTATCCTGAATTGCGCCATCTGTGCGTTGCGCACGATGCACCGGTGAACGTGCGGCGAGAACTCGCGCAAGTTTCCCCCGTGGAATACAATCAGACCCGACCCGGCCCGGCCCGCGCTCGGCCCGCGTTCGGCCGTTCATATGCTCCATGCTGCCAGTAATTGATTCGTTCATCAAACGCTGTGTCGTTTTGCCTCCGGGAACGATCGTTCCCGATCGCGTGCGCGCTATAGCACCGCGAACTTACACCTGTGTCGATCGTGCGCTTTCAGAATGCTGTTTTTATTCGGAGTTCATTGAATTTATTCTTGAATTTTTTCGTCAGTGGAAATCTTGTTTTTTTAATAAGAAGATTACACTTCTTAAAACTATTTTACACGTTCATTTCGATGATAGTATTCTCATATATTTGTTCGAACATATTGAATGGTATTTAGGACGCTGTACGTGTAGAATTCGACGCTATTAATTCTCTTATGTCGAGCATCGATCGTCGAATCTCCAGCCGGCTGCCGTTTCTCCGTTTCTTCCTCTACCGGCGCGTTCTACCTTAATTAGTAGCCGCAATAAATTGCGGGTATCGGGTGGAAAAACCCGCCGCCGCCTGCAAGAAAAACTAATTAAACGGGCCACTTATTACGACCAAGTGGCTGAAACCTCTGGCAGGCACAGTGTAAAGGAAGATTTCGTGTTTCGTGGCCGGGTAGAGACGCGCGTTCGTGATTCTCCTACGTTTCAACTTGAAGGAAATCGTTTTCGAAGTTCGCCAGTCAGCCGTTTCGTAAAACGCGTAGTCGGAACAATATTAATAAATATACATACATATGTAAAGAAAGGATACTTTCTTTAAGTCAAATTAGCCGCGCTTTATTAACTCAGCGCGCCCTCTAATCGATATATATCGATGCTCAACGAGGGAGATCAAAATACAGGGTGAATTCGATAAAGAAGGACACCTGTTTAAATATCGCGTTATTGAATTATTAGCTTGAATTTCGCGATTATCGCAATTTGTATTCGTGGGGAATCCTTCGAAGTTATTATTTCGAGGAGTCCATTGTCCACGACACAACAAGCAAAAACGGTGTGACTTTCTGGTTACCAGTAAAAGTCACTCGATAAACACGGCCATCCGTTGATCACCGTTTAAAAATAATGTTCAATTTAAAGTCGCGTCGCGAAGGTAGAGAAAGAAAGAAAAAACAATATAAACACGTTCAACAAGGACAGACGGCTGAGAGAGAGACAGCGCCGCGTCGCGGCCCAGCTGATTCTCTCGCGAAGTTCGTCACTGTCGGTCGATCCTTCGTCACTTGCTTTTCTGGCGTGCTAGCGAACACTCGCTTACGAGTGTTCCAGCCCACTTTCGAATCGTGCTATTGAAAACTTGCTTCAAGTTTTCTAGCGTGCGATTGTTTTACAATCGCAACGATTAACCGAGGCAGAATAGTTCTCGCTGTCCGAGACTATTCAGCTTCGACGAAAGTCGACAAAGCCGAATTGTCAAGGTAATTCAAATTCCGTTTCCCGAATTTGAACGACATATAATTCACTGCCGTATAAGCTTTCGATCCGGGCTGAGCTCGCATACCGAGCTCGCTACAGGATAGTCGAAAAGCGGACTACTGGCAAAAGTGACACGATCAAGCGCCGGTGTTACCCGCGCTTTGATCACATAAATAGTGCAAGGTTACAACAGCTACTTAGACATATCTAACGCGGCTGTTGTCTCCACGCACAATAAGTGAATTTCGGTGTGAGTGACGCGAGTGCCGTGTTCGTTCCCCGAATTCACTGAAAGCCGATCGAGATTCTCTCGAAAGGAATCGTGATTCCGATTTCTTACGGCGACCCGTGTTTCACGGAAGACACTCTTTCCGAGAGCGTTCGTAGCATCCGCCCGGGAAACGCTGTACGTTTCCGCGCGACCGCAGAACACTCTTCCTCTCGGATTGTGATACGGTCAATTCCATACTTTTTAGGAGGAATTTTGATCGGTCCTTCCACAGGTCGTGGTTCGTAAGCCCCTGTTCGTACCGTCACCCTCCACAAGACGAGAGCGTGACGTGCCGGGCTTGGCAGACCCGAACCGTTCAGCCATATAGTCGCACCCTAATACGCCGGCGATACTTTTTAGGAAGCTTGAGCAGGGTCGCGGCTGGCTGGACACACATACGTCATACGCCGTACTACTGTGCGCAGGTAGTAACTTTTGAGCGTGTATGTGGTGAGTTGGACCACGTCTTCCACCGAGATTTTACAGCAGCGTGACGTATTGAGTCGTGCTTGCGCTGTAAATCGAGGTAGCCGAAGCACGGTGTAATTCGACTGGATTATTGAACTCGGAGCCTTACAACCTCCTTGTGAGATTAACCGGTCACACCCACACTGACACAGGCAGTAGAATCGGTTTAACCGTGCCTACGCCAGTGCGAACCGACGAATTCTCGATTCTCGAAATTCGTCAAAAATATACAGTCCACTAACTCTGCGTTCTGAGCAGATTGGCTGTATTCCCTCTCCACGATAGCGAATACCGCGGTCAGGAGAGTATAGGGAAACAGCGTCACGAACGGATACGTTACGTATCATCCAGGTGTTTAACATCGACGTTCGATTTATTGTTTTAATAGACGCAGACGTCGCTAGACGCCGGAGGGACCACCGGAGGCCAGGACCCGGACAGCGATCCAAAGGGGATTTTTATTTTTAAAATAAACGGCCCACCATTGGTGGGTCACTATCAACATAAAAACGCTGTTCGATTAATCACTTCACCACAAAATCCTATTTCCTCATATTCGAGCCACCGTTAGGAAGCGTCGGATTTGTATTATACAGTCCACCTTTTTAACAACACCCAAATATCTCCGTTACTTTTCGTTGTACAAAAAAACTTCGTAGGACAAAGTTACACTGTTTGAAGGGCCACATATAATGGTGTAAGGGAAAAAAAAATTTCAAGGTCTTTTTTATGAGATTTCAAGGTTATCGATGTTTTTTTAAATGGAATGATACATTTTCGTTAACGTAATGTTGTAGCTGACAAAATAACGAATTCATGCATGTAACACAATATGACCGTCAAATGACCTTTGTTGCGAAGGCAACATTGAAATACAATGGTCGTCCCGTCCCTCGAAATAAGAATTTACAACCACCGCATTACAATAGTTTCTACCCTAACAGACGGACAACACGTGTGACTGACCCACCGAAAATGACCACCGGACTTACGCTCATAAATAACGCCATCGACCACTAAGACAATACCAAAAGAAATCCTGACCGACTCCCACTCCTCAACTTAAAAATCCCTGCAATGCATCCACGTCCAATTAACAAACGCTATTTTTTCAAAAAACCGAGGTGACGATAAACCGGACACGACAAGACAGAACTCAGAATACCACGAACACACAAATTCGAACAACCTCCTCGGGTCAACGTAATTTTAAACGGATCGCGAATCAGTGGATGTACAAAGTATAATAAAGTGTATATATAGTACAGAGTATGTTCTTGAAACTCAAGGTGCTCAATATCGATACATAGATATTGAGAAGAAGGCATCAACGTTAAATAATCGGTTGCCTTCGTATACAGCCTTCAACCCAGAAAAATGGTATAAATAAAATTCAACGTGTAAGATTCATTTCATGTATTTCTGTTACGCCAAACGTCTCAATCGCCACTGGCAACAATTTACACGATTTACAAAGTCTCTAACATGAAGTTCTTGATGAATTGATAGGTGAAAGGGGTGAAATTTGTGTTCCTGGAGTATTCGCACTACACATTTTTGACTAATGCCACTACCTCATGCGATTTGCCTCGTAGTAGCATGAGGGTTTGTATTCACTGCTGCCAGAACATTAATTGTATTTGCTTCATTCCTTACAGTCCTCACCTTTGTACGTTTTTTATTTTCGACACTACCAGTTTCACGGAATTTATTTATCAAAGTGGAGTAAACGGAAACTGATGGACAATTACGATTAGGAAATCGGTCCTTGTACAACTGCACGGCTTCTCTTAAACACTGTCGACTTTCTCCATAAATGAAAATCATATCAATCTTATCTTCCTTCGAGTAACGCATTGTGAAACGTTCATCGATAAACTGATCGAGAAATCTTAGAAACTGTGGAAATCTGATAGCAAGAAGATCTTCTGAGTAATTAGTAGTGGATAAACACGATTCTGTACGAGCGTATAGGTGAAGGTATATCATAATTGTCCTCCTGTCAACACCGAATCTGTTATTATGTTGTGTATTGCGATACATTTGAATGTATAGCAGCTCAAGGGATGTATTTTTGAACATCTGGCGTAACAGAAATACATCAAATGAATCTTACACGTTGAATTTTATTTATACCATTTTTCTGGGTTGAAGGTCATTTGAAGGTCATATTGTGTTACATGCATGAATTCGTTATTTTGTCAGCTGCAACATTACGTTAACGAAAATATATAATTCCATTTAAAAAAACATCGATAACCTTAAAATCTCGTAAAAATGACCTTGAAATTTTTTTTCTCGTACACCGTTATATGTGGCCCTTCAAACAGTGTAACTTTGTCCTACTTAGTTTTTTTGTACAACGAAAAGTAGCGAAGATATTTGGGTGTCCTGCTTTGTCGAATTCACCCTGTATACTAATAGACCCGGCATTGGTATAGTATGTGTATAGGAAAACCGAGAGTTGAGCGTGGCAAAGATCGTGGTAAAAGCTGACGTCGCAAGATAGTTCTTAAGATAATTTCAAAATGGCTGACACGGCTGACCGACGCTGACCGACGCCGACACTACTCAAATAAAAATTGTCTACATCGATTGCAAGAAATATAAACTAAATTGAATGTTATTTCTTCCCTTACTGATTGCAATAGAGCAGAAATCATATATAGTCGTTTCCAATTTAAAAAATTTTTTTAATTCATACTTCATTGTAATACCTTAATAACCGTTATGTGTGGCCCTTCAAACAGTATAACTTTGTCCTACGAAGTTTTTTTGTACAACGAAAAGTAACGGAGATATTTAGGTGTCCTGCTTTATCGAATTCACCCTGTATAGAGAGATGACGTAGGTGAAAATATTAGGGTGATAAATAAAATAAAATAAAATAATAGATCTAGGAGGCATTGAGGAGAATAGACATTAATTGTCGTTTCTCTTTCCTTTAGGTAACTAATAAACCATTTTGTATATTTGTAAATATTGTATACCGGGTGGTTCACGAGAAACAGGCCACCTAAATAGCTCCGTTAGGATTAGAGATCGAAGAAAATGTTAGAGAGAAAAGTTGTACTGTTAAAGAGGGCAAATATGGTGATATAAAAAAATGTTTCGATTTCAGTCGTTTTCAAGGTTTTTTGAAGGTCATCGATGATTTTTAAATTGCATCATATATTTTTAACTTCACAGTGTTGTAGCTGATGGCAAGACGAGTTTAATGATGTTGTACACTATGACCTTCAAATGACCTTGAACTAGAAAATTTGCGATAAAGCAATAATAACTTCAAAATGTGCAATCACTTTATTTGAACTAAAATAATTGTTCGAAATTATGACCTTGAGCAGTAACACAAATATTTAAACGTTTTACGAGACAATCAATTGTACTTTCAATTGTTTCTGTTGGAATTGATCTACAAGATCTAATTATTCTTTCTTGCATGTTCTCTGGTGTAGTCGGTTGTATATACATCATAAGTAAATTATAACCTCTTTCTTTCAGAACAACATATTTTGGTTATTTTCCTGGAAAGTCCTTAATATTATCCTTTGTCTTATACTTTGTTATATACTTTGTGCGCTTTTCTTCGCTTACTCTTGTTAGATCTTTCGATTTTTCGGTTCTCCCCGAGTTATTCTTTAAAAAGTGTTGGAATAAAAAAAGAAAAAGTGTATTTTCCGATCCGGACGAGACACGGTTGATCGACTTAATTCCTCGAGCGGGCGGATCGCTGGAACAGCGCTGTGCCTGTCGGGTCACGGATACAGGCAATGTTGCCTGCCATTAAATAGCAAGAATAGGGTCCGCGCAGAACCGGGTTCTGTGCTTTCACGAGCGCCTCGTTAAAAGCTCAGGAAATGCGCTAAAGCGTGGCACGATCGCAGCGCGCTCGAAGGTGCCGGTTAAAGAGCTTCGGAGGAAAAAATAGATGGAAAAACCGTGAAGCTCGGCGCACACGCACACGTGCACTCCTTAATGGTTTTTCTGCCGGTGAATCAGGGAACAGGGACGAAGATGCAAAAAATTGCTTCGGTTGACCGTGAGGCGAGAATGATTGCGGAATTAAAATGACGGAAGGAGACCGTGGAAGAGTCCTCCCTCGGTCCCGCGCGTTACTCTCTTCAATCTGATTAGCCTGCACGGTTCGTGGACCCGTCCTTTTCGAGCTGATAAATTAGGATTCTTTGCTTTGACCCGTGCGGAGCGAATGGCGAGCCGTCTAACCGATGACGCGTGAACAGGATGTTTGGCCAATGGGGAAATTGGAGGGCTGGGACGAGTAATTTAGCTCTTCTAGACGATCTATTAGCAACGGGCACAGAAATGTTCCGAACTGTGCAAACTTTCCGATAAAGATCCTCCGATCTGGTGATTGCAATGCTCGACAAAAGAAGAATTTTTACAGAAAAAGCGTAATACAATTTCGAAGCGGGTCCCATGGCAATCACCGACACGGTTTTTTCCAACACGGTTTTCACCGACATCATTCCACCGTCTCCAGATTTGACCGACAATAGCTTTGGCCGACAACGATTTTTACCGACATCGAATTTGACCGACAACGACTTGAGACAACCACAGTAATAACCAACAGTAACACGATTTACAACGCATGCACATGATGTTCACTAATAAGGATGTGCCTTCTCATCGATTGTATACTTTTTCTTGGTGTAGTGAATGAGAGGACAGATTTACCAAAAAACATGTTCTTAAAGTATTAGATACAATATATTATTCTCAAAATATCGAAAGGAAGTCCATTTAACTAATAATGAATATAATAAAAAATTCAAATATATTTGATGGACTGTATAACAACAAAAACAATGGACTGTATGACAACGAAAAATTGTGCGATAAAAATAATAGTTGCAAGCAGAATAATATTCCCGTTGTTACTAACTTGTCTAGATCAATATAACAAAGATTTTTAAGTACATTCGATAAATTGTGTAACAAAAACATTAATTTATAAATTGGTGATGCTCTCGGCGCAAAGATCAATATTTAACAGAATTTAAATTTGCGAGTTTGATTTAAACTTTCGACGTTTCGATAACCGCCAAATAACAATTAGTTTCGTTTTGTATCGATAGATTGTTTCCTATTGTTTCGGTTTCTATCAGCTCCGTGACCATGCCGCAGTACCTTGTGTGACGACAAATCAGCAACACGTTGTTGCGGTATTCATTTTCGTCTTTAATAATTTTTATAAAGCATGTAAGCTATATATTACGGAATTTTGTACAGTGATTAAACCCATTTCCGCCACAATGAAATTAATTAAATATTATTAAACATTTTTACAGACGCTGTTTTTCTCTTTCTTGAAAATGATCCACATAGGGATCGAAACGTCGAAAGTTTAAATCAAACTCGCAAATTTAAATTCTATTAAGTATTGATCTTTGCGCCGAGAGCATCACCAATTTATGTATCTACCTTATACGATCGAGAAGACAAGAAAATAAAAACATTAATTACATTAAATTTATTATAATCTAATATTGTGTGCTAATCTCAAAAATACGCTAACTGAGGTAATGTTTGTAGGAGAGATACGCAGATGACTAAACATTGTCGTCAAACAATGTTACTGTTGGTTATTACTGTGGTCGTTTCAACTCGTTGTCGGTCAAATCTGGAGTCGGTGAAACATTGTCGGCGAAACCCGTGTCGGTGATTTCCATGGGACCCTTTCGAAGCTTCCTCCGCCGAATCTTTTCAATTATCAAATTCCTCTGGAAAAAGCGTTTCCCTTCTTCTGCGATTTCCTCTCGAAGGCGCAACGAGACCGCATTAGAGGAAATCTTAAAGTCTACAGCTCCAGCTATCCCTTCCAGGCATTGAGCACGATCGGTCCGCGAGTACCGTTCGAAGTGTGAAATTAGCAACGTCGAAAACGAAGCGTAGAACCGAAGAAAATTACGGAACACAATTGTGCTTGTTACAGAACTGGAATTTTCAAATTAGACTAGATTGCCGAGGTCAGGGGACTTCGATGATCATCGAAACTTCCGTAAAAAGGAAACGAACTCGCGAATAGTATAAATCGAACGGACTGGCAGGCGAGCGATGACGATGCTGTTACAGGTAGGTCGACGGAGCGATGATTGCAAGCAAAAGAATAGCCCATGCCATTCTTTTCTTCGACGGGCGCGTTTCCGGATACTCGACGGAGCCGTCATCTCGAGACGCTCTCGCGTTGCTTTCTCTCCTACCCCCCACCCCCGTCCGCCGTTCTCCGTCGTTTTAACGAGCACTCAGGGCTCGCGTGCCTAGCGTCCCGAGAAACGGGAGCTTCACGCGATCCAGAGATCATTAAACCTTTACAACACACTACGCGAGTAATTAGTCCGACGAGCGCTATCTTTGAATGGGTAAACAGCTGGTATTGCGACTGTTACCGGCGCGCCCGTACAGGGGGTTCGCTATTAACCGGATGTTGTGGTAGTCATGATTTATTAGAAGCCGCGTGCTAGACGCGCACGAGTGCTCCAAATTGAATCGTACACGATGGGTCGAGTTGTTTTCCTGGTTAGGCGCGAACGAACCGTTCATAACTCATTCGATTCGGGACTATTTATGTGTGGCTCGTTCGATTTCAGTGGCGGTGGGTAGAAAAGAACCGTCCGTGATAAATACACAATATCTGGACGGACACTCGATTGTCTTCGGGCGTAATTCGTCCGGTGGGACCAGTAACACGAAGCTTCTGTTCAGCTCAAACGTAATCCGGCACCGTTTGGCTCCGCCTCGATTTCGAATTAGCGAAAGGCGAATGTTACGTCGTAGATTCTATTACTACTTAAGAGAATTTCTACGTATATAGGTTCGAGATAAAAATGCTTTATTGACACCTTACTTATGAACTGAACAATCTTAATGTCCTTTTCTGACGAGTCGCAATTTGTAACTGCTCAACGGCTGGCCCGGGGTCCGCTCGCGTCCTCCTCAAAATTGGTAAGAATCGCAGTGGGGATAGTACCCTCTTGGGGGAAAAAACATCCCCATTCGCTGTCTTTACTCGAGGGAGGAGTCTTTCGAGACATTCCCCGTCGGTGGAGGAGAAAGTCCACACCTCGAGCAAGATGTGTAGAATATGCGGGTGGGGACCGAGAAACGGACCCCAGAGCAGAGCGGCGAAATAGAATAACGTGGCAAAAAAAACCCAAGTGTCCAACACAATATTATAATGGCTTTATGATCTCCTGTCCCAAGCGGGCGACGACCATCGAGCTCGGGAACAATGCTTTGGTTGAAAATCGCTATAATCTTTAAGTCCCGAACCCGATGGCCCAAGGGCGTCCTTGACACTCGGACCCTCATGTGCCACACGGCCGGCAATCACGCGCATGCCCCAACAGCCCCTAACAGGCTCCATAAAATAACAGCGCATCCGAGACCCGTATAACGGTGTCTCGAAGATTAACAAAAATCTTGACCTTGAGTGTCATAACAGCGAATCTGATTCAGATCGATTTCGTATACTTTATTTCGTTTCAAGTGGTCAAGAGACACAGTCGCGCTCGGTGTCTTTACAATTCTTGTACGGCACGGTTTTGCGGAGTTTGAAGGCTTCGGTTTAGCGATGTTCTACGCGTCGTAGATAGGCGTGATCTTCTCTTTTTTATTTTGCCTCTGGACGTGGAGGTTGTCGGCTAGGAGGAGTGGTAGAAAAAGTGCGTTAAAAGCCTAGATGTGTTAAATAGTCTAGACGTGAAGGCAAATGGTAACGCCCCACAGTGGCTCGAAATCGCCAAAACGTGGTAAAAAATCGAAGACATTCTCCGATTTAGTTGAAAATTGGTATTCTATGGGTTTTCGGATTGCTGATTATGAATCTGATTTCAAAATTTCAAAAAACAAAATGGCGGATTCAATATGGCAGATGTGTTGCTCACAAAATTGTCCGATTTCCTTGAAATCTAGTATTCCCATATCTTCTAAGTGTTCTACCAGCTATGTGTATTTCTAACATTTAACAGTATATATATATTTAATTATATATAAAATATATATAAAACTGACACTTTCCAAATATCTACTTTCCAATCTTTTTCTTCATTAATGACGATTACAAAGCGAAGGTCACGCGAGGTCACGATGAATTTTGCATGTAAGTATTTGTTAAAGCCTCCTCAAGAGCGCTACATAAAAATATCTTGCGCAGACGTGCGCAATTTAACAGTGAAAAGACTCGATGAATGAAACGATGAGGGCTGGTAAACAGATGGGTCAGGCCCAAGATAGAAACAAGTAAGAAATTAAGTAATTATGTCCCATGGCTTCGAGAATCTTGTGGGGACGGTTGCCACAAAACTAACTCTTGTTACTTCGCTCATGTTTATAAATCTTTATTTTACTTTGCGTGTTCAAATGACGAAATGGACCCGGACTTCAGACTGCGAGCTGCTTTTCAACTGAGGTAACGCCTTTCCGAAGATACGAAGGCGGGGATAGGAAATCCCGAGTCTTGTTTTATGATCACCGGCAAAGGTGGTCGCTAAATGCTAAAAAGATTTCGGCGGTACAGAGCCTAGCGGTACCCAGCTGGCAGCGTTTATGATGGGGTAGTCAGATTTTCCTACCCGTAAAGCAATTTGAGAAATAAAATAATTTTGCCATCCTGCAAACATCAGGGTAGGTTTTATTAGCCTAGACCCTACATCTGCAGGCGGTCAGCTCTAGCATTTTGCGATGCGAATCTATTGTCGCTATACCATAAATGTAAGCAGGTAAATCAAGTAATTGAGGGGCTCTGCAAGGACCACGTGGTGGCCAAATTCGCGCGCTTAGTCTGCTATTAAAAACTAGGTATGCTAACAATAAAACGGTTGGGTTGATGCGTCGCAACAGCTTCCGAAAGCCGGACACGGTCTTCGAAAGCTGTCGAGATCAAGCCCCGATTACGCAAGAATTACGAGAGCACGGCCCGATCCGCGCGGAATAATGTCGTCGCGCCGCGTTAGGTAACAATGAAAACGGGCGAACAGCTTTATAGGCGGCAACCAAGTGAAAAATCCACGCGGCGGCGGTGCACGAACGCAACACGGTGCGAGGATATCTTTACTAACCCGTCGTAAAGTTTATTAGTTCGCCGTAAAGTTATATCCGCCCCTGTCCCGTTTTCATCACGACCGTTCACGGGTCCGGGTTTATTTAGAGTCCTATACGCGCGAGATATATCCCCGTAAAATAATTTCCCGCGCGGCGCTAACTGCCGCGGACTCGTTTCGGTCCGAGCCGCGAAAATTTGTCAGCGAACCCTCGGTTCGACCCGTTTTTCTTTAATCCCCGGGTTCCTCGCGGAACCGGTATTCGCGACAGCACTAATTTTTTCGCCATACATATGTTTTACCAAGTATCATAAGTTACATGTTACGCGACGCATGCCCGGCGCACGCGCGCCGGCTACATCCAAGCGCGCTCGCTGTTGCACTTTCCAGTAGAGTAAATCAATAGCATTGCGTACGTAGGCGAATCAGGGGAGAGGGAGAGAGTGCAGCAGCAGCACGGTGCATTGTACCGCCGTCTGCCAGTAATTCTTGCTGCACCAGGTAATTCTGTGACCGTCTTCGGCTAGAATGCAATTGCGACGGCGGGTGAGCGCGTGTTGTTCGGGTGCGTCGAGAGCTTTACACGACTGGTCGGATCTGTCGGGTGCACGAGTTAATTCGTCGTTCTCCGTAATTAATCCGCGCTCCGGCGCGTAGCTGTAGCGCCGCTGATATTTTTAAGATCCTTCAACTCTGTAGGAAGCACGCCGTTACATTCCAGACTGTGCTTGCATAAATATTGTCTTGAATTGCACCATGCGATGGGAAACTGTAAGAATTTTAATAGCAGTTCGATGCACGCACCGCGCACACTCTCGTAACACGTTAGTCGACCTTGCAGACCAAACATTGACATACTCTACTTGACTGAGAAACAAGCACTATAGGGACGGTGACCTATTCCGCTTGAATGAAAGGCAAACATTGCGAAGATGTTCTCTACTGGGCTCGTCGTGTCAATAATAATAAACCGAATTCCATAATGAACAAGTAACTTCGTGCATCTCCGTGAAATATGCGAATGAGATGCGAATATAATGACAAATGAAAAAAATCATTTACGTTTCCGTAGTTGATGCTCGCGGAACGTGCCAAGCGACAACGTTGTCAGATCAAACACTGATACAGACGGCTTCGCGGTATCAATCATTCCGTTTTTCCCGGTCTGATCGAATACAGACTCGTTTCACTTCCCAGGTACGGTAATGCGTCAGGCGATTCTTCGACCTAGTTTTCATTAACACCTCCGACAGTTGGCGCGATGAACACAATGTTCGTGTTCAGCAGGTTTCACAATTTTCCGAAACGTTGCTTTTTGCATATCGAGTAAAATATTAATTTAGATGTTACGAGACTCACGCTGCACAACGTGGGTAATTTGTTATCGCCGCTCGGCCTTAGTTTTCGAGATATACGTAAAAAACTTTAGTTATTCTTATGTTATCAGTACAGTGTATTCTCGGAAAATGGGCACTAAATGGTGATTGGAAGAGTAACTGGAGTTGAGGTTATATTTTCTGGCGGAAGGGGGTTTGGGTTAATTCTGGGTTAGGTCTGGTTCCATATCATCATCTTACATCATCTCAAGTAGAATCTCGTCTATTATATTGGGGGAGGGGCTGCCACCCAGAACTAACCCAGATCTAACACAGAGTTAGAAATTCGTAGAATTTCATTCTGAGTGAATTTCTTAGCACTACAGTCATTCATCGATAATTGTCTAACCCACGGGTCTGGCTAAAGACAATTATCCAGAAGGGATACTATACTTTGACTTTTGCCGAACGTAGCCGAGCAGTGAAATTCGATACCAGGTCGGGTGTGTCGGTGTGAATCACTACTAATCCAATGACAAAACTTCTTCATTTTTTATTATTTTTTTATGAAACTTTCACCAATATATTGTGGCATTTTTCTAATGAAAATGACACCAAATATTCCGATGATATTTACGATTTCAGTTTAAGATTCACGAATTGTCCCGGTCAAGAGAGTGTGTCTTCAGGGGCGAACCGACTTGTATTATAAATGGCCATATATCTCTATATGAACTGAATTATATCGTGTTTGGTATCATTTTAATCAGAAAAATGCCACAAATATATTGGTGAAAGTCTCGTAAAAAGTCTCATGAGGTATGCCCCTCAGTGGAATGGGTAGGCGACGAGACAATTATTGTTTAGATATTTTAGACATTTATCGATGAATTTAACAGCTCCGATACTCGTGAGTTTGTTAATAACTCATTTTTAATATAATATACCGAATTGCCGAATTATTATTTCGCCGACATGACTTCCATAACCGAATAACTGCATTTTTTTATATTATATGGCAGATGTATTTCCAATTATATAATTATCAATAAAGCAGTGTATTACTAAATACATAGTGTAATTTATTTTTACGTATATCACGGAAACTAAGGCCGAGCGGTGGTAACATGTATAGGGAAAAGTTCAGAATAGTGACCTTGACAACATATTTCAAGGTCATCAAACTCGGCGAAGTCTTCAATGATCTGCATAATTACCCTAACGTGTCAATTGACTCGTTAATTATAGAGACACCTGCTAAGAAAGGATTTTCCTAAAATTCAATAGTTTCGAAACTCGGGTGCCGTTAATGGGGACCGTACTCGCCGTAGGATGTTTTGAGACGTCCGATCACGCGTTTTGTCGAGGACCGACAAAGAAACAACAAAAATTCCAGATATCGACAAGAAACGTGCAAAACCCAGGAAAGATAGAACATGCGCTTAATTGCCGTTGAGGAGACGGTCTGAAGCGTCACGCGCGCCGCTCCCGTCTTTTTCCCGTGTCCTTTCTCACCCCATTTGTCTCCTCGACGTCGGTCTTCTACCCCCGGATCGATGCCCGGAATCATTCACTCACGGAATTTCCTAATGAATTGAACTTTCCCCTCTCCTCTCCTCTCCTCCCCTGTCCTCCCCACGGTGAATTCAGGCCCTGCCTATTTAGACAATTCCGCAGGGATAAGAAGAAGTCGAATATCCGGCGGGGTCTTTGTCTCTGCTTCAAGGAACATTTCCCGCAAGAAGGATACGCTGAACTTCGAAGAAAGCTGCAAGACAAATTGCGAACGTGACGCTCGAGAGAAGAACCGGAATACGCTTCTTCTAGAGAGGACATGGGGAAATATTGAACAAGTACTCCGCGACTAGGATCACGATAACCGTGTCGTTTGCCAAGAACGCCGGGGCTTGCACGCTTCCATCATGAAATTAGAATGAACTTCATCCCCGTCTTCCACGTTTGCGAACGTTACGAAATAAATATGTAACATAGAAAACAGTTCTCTGTATCATTCCTATTTCTCGTTCACTTTTCGTTCTGGACAATTTGAAAAAATTACATATGTAAAACTTGCATGACATAGAAACATCGCGATGTACAGGGTATATAACAATTATACGTCAGGAATACCATGGAGGGATTCTATACCACTGGATCGGTGGAGATCTGTTAAAAAATTGGACCGCAAAATTGACCTTGACCCTTTCTTTTAAGGTTAAAAAATTTTTTATCGTATTCATCGCAAGGAACAAAAGTCTCAAGGGATCAATGGGTCTCAAGTAAACCGTTCTCTTTAAAAACGACTTTGAAGTTTCGTGAATTAATTTCTTCCATATGTCTACAAGATTTTCCAAAATGGTATAAACGTGTAGGGAATGATTCTACATGAGAAAATAAATTGAAACTATAGAATGAATTTTTTTCGTTTGACGCCTTGTTTTCGAGAAAACTGACTAAAAATCCGTCAAGTTCGCGTGCCTAACGTTTGGAACAAGTAGAATTAGTAGGTCATGAACAGACGCGTCAAACGATTGTCATTCAAGAGCACGCGTGTTCGCTGAATTTTCAAACATTAACTTCTCGAAACCGAGGCGTCAAATGAAAAACGTTTATTCTCATATTTTCAACGAACTTTTCACTAACATATTATCAATTTATTTTCTCATGTAGAATCATTCCCTCCACGTTTATACCATTTTGGGACACCCTATAGACATATGGAAGAAATTAGTTTATGAAACGTCAAAGTTGTTTTTTAAGAGAACGGTTGACTCGAGACCCATTGTTCCTGTGAGATTTTTATGATACGATAAAAAATTTTTTAACCTTAATGTTTCTTTCGCGAACAATCGTTTTATATTATTAGGGCGCGATATACGGGGTTGTAAATTCCCGAACCGAGCACGACGATTAGTTACGCGATCTCTATATCCAATTAAGGAAGTCGAGTTGGTAAACAAAATGAAGATTTAAGATCAGTATTAAAATACTTTAATAAACAAAATATTAACAAAACAATATGATGAAAAGTACAAATGTAATGATTGTAACGTGCGAGTGTTCGCGATGTTGGTGGAGAACTAAATCGGTTGAGTCAGGATGAAATTGAATCTGCGTTTTTCGTGGGCGTGACTTCGAGTTTGGGACAGGCGGATTCGTCGTTGACAATTTTCAAAAAAGAGAAAGGGAATCAGTAGTGGAATTTGGTTGGTTGAGAAAAAATCAAAGTGGGAGAAATTCAGTACAATTAACCGTCACTCGCAGGTATGAAAGTACCCTTGGAGTGACGTACCTGGGAAATCCGCTTGCCCCAAGGGGTGATTATATTGGATCATAAAAAGAAACCCAAAAATTGCCTCGTCTCGGACAAAGTATTGCAATTAACCTTCGGAAATATCTAAATTAGCAGTTCACATCTGGAGCCATAACCAGGGAAAAAACAAATACTAAATGTTTAAAGGAAAGTGATGGCGTAAAATAAATTTTTATGATGGGGTGCAGAGACCCTTACTGTGGAACGAAACACTTAATAGAAAGGGTCAAAGTTAATTTTGCGGTCAATTTATTTAACAGACTCCACGGCATTCGTGACATATAATTTGTATACACCCTGTACAGCATTTAATATTTTGTAGTTCGACTACTTATTCTTGGCAGAATTGCATAGAATGGAACATAAAATTCTCATTAACCGCGCACCACTTGCTTGTTTCCCAGACCGTTCTTCTTTCCCCATCGATCTTCCCGGGGAACAATCGATGCTTCCAATCCGGCCAGGAATCCATCATTCTACCTCTCTGCAGCGTCTCCGGCAACAAAAAAAAGGAAGCCACGAGCTCTCCTCCGGAAGCGAGAGATCAGCCGACCTGCTAATTGCTGACTAGAAAAATCTTCTCGCGGCAATCTTATCGCCTCTATCCGCTTCGATTGCCAAGACGCTTCGCCGACTTCGCGAGATCGCTCTTCCTTTTTTCCCCTACTTATTTCTTCTTAGGAAGCAGCGATTACAACTGGCAAGAGCCTGTTGCTCTTTTATATTGGCGTAGAAGCTGCTTTTTAATTAGAATTCGTGGGAACCCCATCACTTCTGCACACGTTCTTTCCGCTTTGTAAAAAAATTGATTTTTTATGAAAATGAAAAGTTAGTGTACTCCTCCGGTTGGAGGGGAGAGGGGCCGTTCCGTTGTCAATGAGGCGAACCCGAGACGTCTCGTCGGCGTTTCTAGTTGCTTTAGTCATTCTCGAAGCGAACCCCACTCGCAGAATTCGAGGCCGCTGAATTTGATTCCAAAGCGACGGCGGCTGCGGCGCCGCGGATACGCCAACCGGAAGCCAGCTCGAGGATTACCCTGCAGATCCCTCTTGGTTAGACGCCGCTTCTAAGATCCAATTTTCAGCGAAGTGTGCAGTGTACCTAAGTACACCGGCAGCCACTTCGCTTTGACGACCGGAAACGCTCGCGGAATCCTTTGGTACGTCGGGAGCGCGCGCGCGCGCGCATGCTGTGATGAGTTCGGTTCACGTCGCACCACTTCTACGCGACCACTTCGGATCCTGCGTGTCATCAGGGTACGCGTTCGTTCGCTGATTGGTCGATGGGATCTGTTGTTGGGATTACATGTCAAAGCTCTGCGGTTCGCCCGCTGGATCCTGTCGATTTTTCACCGAGCCGCAGCGATTCCATTCCTCCCTGCATTCGTTTCGACTTCTTCGCGACGATCCAATCGCTTCTAGTTTTTAAAACCCTTCTCAAAGTTTGAATGGTTATCAATTTTCTTTTGTCGGTTCTTCAGCATGCTGGGAAACTTTCTGGGCAAGGGTTCAGGTCCACGTGACGTCATCCGAGAATTTTAACGATTCCCCATAAATCGGAAGGGTTTTCCGGTGACGTGGTCGACCAGGGAATTCGAGGGTATTTTTTCCTCCCGTAGAATGCTACGGATCTTCCTTGGCCGATGCCTTGGCGCTCATCGAGGAGGAATGGCAGCCGTATCGATGCCAACCAGCACAAAGGGAGGAACGTGAAAAAGCGTCGGGAAGGCGAGAAGACGTATAATTGCCGGGAGATTGAAAATTCCGTGGCAGCTCCGTGCCCGATAAATCCAGCTTGTGAAAATGTCAGGATCCCCGACACCGTTTCACCTCGGAATGAAAACGATAATCTCGATTCTATCCGGCAGCTCGCGACATACGAGCAGATCCTCTTTCGGACTAATGAGGCAAATTTTTCCAACTGCGCGAACCACGCGTCTCTCCTTCTTCGCGGTTTCCTTGAATCTTCCCGAAGAGGTCGGGTCACGAACCTGCACAGTGTAACGATTGCGAGACATTCAGTATACGATGTCATATTTTTCAAATCTAAAGTGTATCTCGACGATACTCGGCGGTATAGTCATCGTGGCTTGCGTCTCTTCCAGAATGAGAACGATGAAAATTTATGGTGGAACAACCTTTTGTGCCCGTGCAGTAAGTAGTAAAAAGTATTCGTTCTAAATATTTGTTACAACTCTGCCGGATTTTTACGGAGACGCATATTTTTACAGCGAGGAGAGACGGAAACGGGATACGGACTAAAATTTTGTTGTATTCGGTCGATGCCCAACAAAAAGCTTTCATTTTGCATTTTGTTCTTCAAAGGCACGCTGCACGTGTTATTTATGTTCAATTATGTATATCTACATCGGAAATCTGATATTATTTAACAAACTTTCGAGCCAACATTTTACGAATTAAATCAAAATCTCGTTAAATTCAGTGCGACTGGTGTATCATTCTAGAACGTATATGTACAGGGTGTAAGAAAAGTAATGGTCATCCGTCCTAGGGGTGAATCTACATCTCTGGATCGTGGACATTTGTAAAAGAAACTTGCCGCAAAATTGTTTATAACAATGAAAATTATTGTTAAAGTTTTTTTTCACGTCAATACCTTCTACTCATCGAGAAGAGAAAAAGTCTGAAAGCAGCCATATGCCGCAAACAAATAGTTATTGAGATATAAGCTGTTAAAGTTTTTGCAAAATTTGATTGTGTGCGTTATACGTATAGACAAAAGCCTACTACTACAGTTCACCCGACCGTGTCGATGAGACAGAACATGATCGTGTGCGTGCCTCGAGACAAACGAAATTTAAAGAGACATTCGTGGCTAGGCCCGTACCGAGTCATCGTCTGTTTCCCTGCCCATTCAGATAATAAATTTAAAATTGCAAAATATGAAAGAAAACCTTGTAATCTATTGTTATACATAAGAATACTAATCCTACATTATAAAATACTAACGTAAAGTAGACTTACAATTTTTCAGGGTCTTCTATTCCTTCGGCGGATCCATAGCACACTACCATTTTCACGAATCAGTTTTAATAATCTTAACACAAAACACTACACTTTCACACGATCACTTAACACTACACAACACAGTTTCTTAACTTGTAACGGCGAAGGAAAAGAAATTACTCCGACCGCGATCAAAATAATTCTGCGCACTCAATGCGAATTCGCGCGAAAACTCTGCTATCCCAGAAAACAAGCTTGATTATGGCATATTTTCCGATACACTTTCTCACATATGTTCTCTTTATTTCTAACCACTTACAAATGCGTTTCAAATCTTGTCTTTAATATAATCTACTTAAGAATGTAAACTTGAAGGAATCGAATATCTGATCTCTCAATAATCAGACATCTGAACACTCAAGAATCGGTGTTTCCAGATGATTCTCGAAAAATGAATATCTCCTTGACAACGATTTCATTTGTTTCAACCGATGAGCCTCGATCGAATTCATTGTTTTCTGGGAGAGCAGAGATTTCGCGCGGATACGCATCGAGAGTGCAGAATTATATTGATCGCGGTCGGATTAATTTCTTTTCATTCGCCGTTACAAGTTCAGAAAGTGTGTTGTGTAGTGTTAAGTGATCGTGTGAAAGTGTGGTGTTTTGTGTTTCGCGTTTACTAAATATTTAAATCCTCTTGACTTCTTCCTTTGGGGAGCAGTCAAGAGTATTGTTTACAGATCACGAACGCAAATAAACGATATTAATGAACTGAAGGACAAAATTGAAAACGCGTTTGAAACAATTAGACGTAAAGTAGACATATGTGAAAAAGTGCGGCGAAACTGTAAGGAAAGGTTGCAAGTGTGTTTGGATACTGGTGGTGCCCACATTGAACCTGAAGACAGGCACAGTTATTGAGATTAATTCGAGAAAATGGCAGTGTGCTGTGGATCCGCCGAAGGAATAGAAGACTCTGAAAAATTGTAAGTCTACTTTACGTTAGTATTTTATTATGTAGGATTAGTATTCTTATGTATAACAATGGATACAAGGTTTACTTTCATATTTTGCAACTTGAAATTTATTATCTGAATGGGCAGGGAACAGACGATCACTTGGTACGGGCCTAGCCACGAATGTCTCTTTAAATTTCGTTTGTCGCGAGGCACGCACACGATCATGTTCTGTCTCATCGACACGGTCGGGTGAACTGTAGTAGTAGGCTTTCGTCTATACGTACAACGCCACACAATCAAATTTTGCAAAAACTTTAACATCTTATATCTCAATAACTATTTGTTTGCGGCATATGGCTGCTTTCAGACTTTTTCTTATCTCGATGAGTAGAAGGTATTGACGTGAAAATAAACTTTGACAACAATTTTCATTGTTATAAACAATTTTGCGGCAAGTTTCTTTTACAAATTTCCACCGATCCAGAGGTGTAGATTCACCCCTAGGACGGATGACCATTACTTTTCTTACACCCTGTACATAATAATACGAAAGCGTTGGAAAATATCGAATAACAATTGCGAGAACTCTGACAAAACGATAGGACTATTACGTAATATACTTTTACAAGCTTGAACGCAGTACTCGGATTACTTGCAGCTTCCAGTTTTGTGAAATTGGGTCGCATAGTTCCACATCTGCATAAAAATCCATAGCCTGGAACTACGCGATTTTTTGTATTGGTTTAAAACTAAGAGACGAAAAATTTCGATTCGAACGCTGCATTAATATTTCGGGAATTAGATAGGAAGAGAGTTGAAAATCTTGTTAAGAGATAAAAAGAGTCTGTAACTCGATAGCAATATATAGAACACGGCATGCTGGCCTAAATCGAGGAGGGACGAATCTACGTGAAAAAGTGTGCGGAGAATGTGGAATAAAATTTTCTCGTACCGTGTCACCTTTCCGAAAAAATGTCGAGTTTATTTGACGTTCGAGTTGTGAAATGTGTATTGGGATTCGAGTTTGAATTTTAACAAGATCCATGTATCCTCCTTTAGTTGACACGTCTGTCGATGACTTGCCGCTTCTGCTGCTTGTAAATTCTAGTGCACGTGTGCCGAACAAACTTTCGAAGTCGAGTTAGCTCGAACACAAAGTCCTCTCGGGCAGATTTTAATCTACATTCAGAACTTACTTTTTCATGCAAATCCACCCTTTTTTCCTAAAATAAAATATATTATCGGGAACGAGGATTTGCTTTCGAGCCAGATCGGTTCGAACGACGAATGACAGGCAAAATGTGATACACTAAATTATGAAAGCTTTTCTTTATTCCCGTTTGTATAGAATGGCTCGTGAAAAGAGGCATTTGCACATAAAAGACTCGCGATCTGCTTATAACTTGAACGGCTTCTTTAATGAACTCTCAATTACGTAGAGAAAAGAAACTGCAATAATTAGCCTGCGGATCTTTGTAGAAAATTTAAAAAATGTTGATAAAACTGAACATTTTAATTTCGCATGTCTCGCCTGTAATTGGCGCAACGTCGGCCCGGTGGAAAATTCATCGGGTCCCCCGCGGCGGAAATTGGCGAGACAGGATGTCTCTACGGGCGCAGCCTTGAAGAAAATCAGCCGGGCTAATATCGGCCGAGCGAACGGAAAGGGATGAAGTTCGGATTTAACGGGAGCAGAGAGAACGGAAGCCGGAAAACGAAAGGAACAGCCGCGCGCGCCTCGGCTCGGAGAAAAATAGAGGCGTTCAGACGGATCTGGAACCCGGCTGGTTCACGAGCAAAAATTGTGTCCTCGCGCAACCCGCGTTCCCTTTGCCGGCGTCGAGGCACTCGCGATTGGAATTCGACGAATTTCGTTAGACGCCCCGACGCCCTTAAACGACAGGATATTGAAATCTCGTTTGCGCGACGCGATTATCGGAATTGTACTGACGCGACGCGAGGAATCGAGCACTCGGCGTCGGGAGCCTAACGGGAGACGATTATCGGCGAAATCGGCTATTCGATCAAAGGATCGCAGCGAGATTGAGGGTCCCTTATTAAATTTTTAAAAAATTTAATACATACGGTTCGTCGAAGATCCTTCAATAATAGAATGGGGATTGGCCGAGTCGGAATCGAGCGAAATTCATTTTTCGCAGCGAACAGGCTCGATTTGATGTATCAGTGGCGAAACGTCGATACTCGGTGAACTTCCTCCGCCACTCCGTTCTCGTTGTATCGGCGATAAATCATCATTATCCTTTCGCGGGGCGCGCAGCGCCGTAACAAGCCCTAAGCTTGACGGAAGTTCGTCGGGCGGCTGATAAATCGCGGGCAACCGTAAATCCCGAGCACGTCGAGCGCGTCGGAGACGGAATTATTGAATTGGGATCCGTTGTTCAAAATAATCGAGGCTTACGGTGGCGCAAACCCGGGGAAACCGATGCGGAACGTCGCTTTAGTTTCGCATCCCCTCTCCCTGTCTGTGTGTGCGTGTACGTGTGTGTGTGTGACGGCTACGCGCTCGCCAGCTCTCAAAGTTTCGGAACGCATACGTAGACTACGGCTGTGCCGGAGCGCTGGCCACTGCATGCCGGAAAATAAACAAGATTATCGAGAAAGCTAGGCAACTTGCTCCGCGTCCGTCCACCTGTCGAATATATACAGTTTCTGCGGGACCACGGGAACACACGAACACGGAAACCTTCCCTCTGTGCGCGCCCGCGACTATGTGCGACATAGACACGCGACCACGCGACTGTAAACACACCCCGGCCAGCGTGAGCACACATATTTGCATTTACGGTTAGCAATGTGGGCACAACGACAGTCGCAAGAATTTAATCATGAGCCCCGTGTGCTTCTGATGTCCGTGTGCACGGCCGTTCTTATTATTAACCTCCGTTGCGCTGCGATTTTATAGAATAATGCGTCGCATTTTCTCGCTCGTGTAACAAGCGTACGCGATAGTCAACTCGCCCGATAAGATGAAATGAATTTTATTTAAAAGTAAAGTTTCCATTAACACTTTGACTGCCAAACTAGAAACCTAAAAAATTCCATCAAATCAATGTAGGTTATTTAATGAAATAAAAATTGAAAAAAATTATATGTATGACATGGAGTAGTCCTACAACTTTCTGGCATTTTACAGATCCTAATAAAATTTGGTACGATTAATATATTAGCGTAAAAATTCATTTTAAAACTTGGACAAATAGTTCCGTCACCCACATATGGGTGACATGGCAGTCAACATGTTAAAGGAAATGGAAACAATATCATTCGAAAATAAACAGTAGAATATGTTGCGAAGGTAACATCGAAATACAAACGTTCTTCACCGTCCCTCGAACGTAATGTTCCGTCGCGCAGGAACAGTACATGTGGTTCTCTTTCGGACAATATTTATGGCGCATTCGTCACTAAAAATCTTCCTCGAAGATTTCGTAAATTAGGGGTCATTCGGCGACCATTTGAGACATTGCCAGATGTTTAGTTTTTTCTGTATATCTTGAAGGACAATGTGCCATAGAATTGTCCCTCCGAACGACCAACCGCGACCGTCAAGGATAATTTCGTATTACCGAGACCCATCGTCGACCGGGTTAGGTAGAGCCCCACGCCTCCTTCTCAAGGTCTCATTCAGAGCTACAGGAAGGAGGCCTACAAAGTCAAAAGGGCGCTGATTGGGAAATGCAACTTTCGACAGGAACCAATCAGCGCATTTTCTTACTCATCGCGTTAGGATTGGGAGTCGTGACACTCTCCAGTCCTCGGGTAGACAAGACAACGCACGGGTCTTGTCTTACTAATATTCAATACGAGTTTGCATACCAGACTTTGCGTTCAGTATTTGTTGTCCATCGATCAGGACAATCGCGCTAAACTCTGCGTCGCATAATTCGATATCGCTCGCGTGCGATGGCGTATAAGGCAGGACCTGCTAGATCAGCCTTACTGATGAGTCCCTTAGCAGGTCCGGGACAAAACGCATTTTTTAACGGGATATCTGCTCACAACTAATTGTCTTTACAATAACTCAAGCGTCATTGTAGTGGCTGCCCAAAATTAATTTGGCGGGCAGTAATAATTGTGCGAGGGCATTCGCGAGTCGACGCATCCGCCATCTTACCGGGCTCAAGCCTTACAACCTTGAGTGGAGATTCATCCGCGCGCCACCCGCCAGTGTTCCTCAAAAAAGCACGGCAGCGCATAACAGTAACGAAATAAAAATTTACAACCACCGCACTCCAACAATTTCGACCCTAACAGACGGACAATACGTGTGGCTGACCCACCGAAAACGACCACCGGACGTACGCCCATAAATCACGCCATCGACGACCAAGACAATACCAAAAGAAATCCTGGCAGATTCCCACTCCTCAACCTAAAAATCTTCTCAATGCACCCACGTCCAATTAGCAAACGCTATTTTTTCCCCACCTAAATCCCATCCACAACCAATCACGACAAAACCGAGGTGACGACAAACCGGACACGACAAGTCAGAACTCGGAATAACTCGAATACACGAAACCTAATAACCTTCTCGGGTCAACCTAATCAACACAAATCGCGAGCCATCTTATGTAAAACGTGTAATAAAGTGTATATACAGGGTGGTCCTTTTAAGTAAGGCCACCTAAATATCTTTTCAGGTTATTGTGATGCAAGAAATATTTGTTACGTAATGTGCATGGTGTCCATGCACCAAGAATATTTTTTCCCAAGGTCATCTTTTTCGGAGTTATCAAGGTCATCGGTGTTTTTTGACGCCTAACTACATATTTTGTTTATTGCATCGTGTAACTGATCGAAAATAAATTCAGATGAATTCGATAAAGCAGTACACCTAAATATCTCCGTTTCTTTTGGTTGTACCCAAAAACTTTGTAGGACAAAGTTACACTGTTTGAAGAGCCACATATAACGGTGTAAGGGAAAAAAAATGTCAAGGTCATTTTTATGAGATTTCAAGGTTGTCGATGTTTTTTTAAATGGAATGATATATTTTCGTTAACGTAATGTTGGAGCTGACAAAATAACGAATTCATGCATGTAACATAATATGACCTTCAAATGACCCTCAACCCAGAAAAATGGTATAAATAAAATTCAACGTGTAAGATTCATTTGATGGCGGCTGGGGTCCAGGGCCCGCACGTTTGCTTGGTGGGTGCAATAAATGGCTACCTGAATTCCTAGCCAGATGTCCAAGATGAGGGTTCGGCGTTGACCTCGCACAGGCGAGAGTTAACATGAACACTTTGGAAAAAATAACATTTGCTAAAAATTCACCTTGTGTTACCACCCATATTTCATTGAAAACATTTGTTTTGTCACCACAAATAAAGAAGACATTTAGGTGATTACATTTAGGTGGACCACCCTGTTACTGCGTAACAAAAGAATATATATGAAAGTAACGAAAATGGGAAAACCCATAGAAACGTTAGGGTAGTTTATCGCACGCACATTGCTTTAGTAATAAAAGTTATGAGTGAAACGTGGACGATGCCAAACCCATCTGCTCAGGGTAATTGTGCCTGAAAGAATTGTACAGTAAAATTGGGGAAACCCAAAAATTTAATTGCCGTGAGCCTCGTTTACCTGCACCGCCGAAGGTCAGAAATGCTGAGGGACACTCCACCACCGGGCAAAGCATCTTCCATTAAATTGTTATACACCACACCCCGAAAGTAACCGTTCCTCCAATAAGACCCAGCAAAAATCAACCCCCTCCAAAACTCAGTTCTCCCGTAAAAAAAAATGTAAAGAACGACCAGATCCTCAAAAACCGTCGTCGGATAAACATCGAATTGATAACTCGCCGTCCGATACATTCGTTCAATATTCATGTAACATTAGTAGTTAAAACTTTGCCGTAAATATAAATTATATTCTACAGTTCCACAGTGTCATCACTATTCACCCTATAAACTATTCACTCGCCGTTAATTCTGCGAGTGAAGTGAGCATTCACTGAAAGACTTCTTTCAAACAATAAAAAACAATTTGCTCACGCGTTAACACACCCTGTATAGTACATAGTTTACATTCTTAACAACCAAGGCGCTCAATATCGATGAGTAGATATTGAGAGAAGGCAGCAACGCTAAGTAATCAGTTGCCTTCGTATACAGAATATATTCGAACCTGTCGCGCGTACCAACAATTTTGAAGATAATGTAGTGTCCGAATATGTCATTGCGAATAACAGCGACGGTATAACCGACCCGTTTGACAGGGCCAGCGTTAATCAGCTGTCTCGCGTGACAGGCAAAGAATGCGGAGGACTGCGGCCGTTGCGAATCATATTTATCAGCATCCGGTGAGACAGCAGGAATGAAAGGATCCCACGTAGGCGGTCGTCGTTACAGCGTTTACAGGGGCGATCCTGTAACGTTTGCCGAATATATCCGAACATGCCGCGCAAGCCTCGAGGCACATATTTCCTGGCACATATACACATCGGTCGGATTATCTCTATTTATCGTACGTGAAATCGCAAGCACCGCTTCAGGAAATACCGAAAGAGGATTACCAGTCACACGGCCGAATGCATCCGTGGCTTCATTAATTCAGGATGCACATCCTTCCGAAGCTGTAACGGCAGGCTTTCCAGCCACTAGCCAACGCGGCTCGGTTCGGCGCGGCTCGGCAGCGTGCATCGGATACAGAAGCGTCTACCGTGTGCATCCAAACGACCAAAAGTCGACGGGCAAACCACGGTCAGACGCGGATAGTAAATACACATTACCGTCTGTCGCGGTTTCCCTGTACTCCCCTCCACTCTTGACGATATTCTGATCGAACTTTGCCCTCCCCTCTCCAAAGTAGCCTAGAGTGGGCCAGTTGCCCGCAACACGTTCCGCTCAGAGAGTCGTCTGAGAATTGCGCAACGTCGATCCGCCATCGCAACGAACGTTCGATCCTCTTAAAATCGATCGAACCCCTTGCGCGTAGAAGGTAAAACTCTATCGAATTGCATCTTACGGTTCGACCGCGAGTAACGTGGAGGTACGGTAACGTTGTTACAGTTATCGTGGAGTTTCTCTAAGAAGATTGGAACGGATTATGAAAACACGGTAAATGGGTATCGGATAATTTCGGCGGCACATTAATAAAAGAAACCCCGAGGTTATTACCTCTACGTCGCACAGTGAAGTATCTGGCCCGAAAAGCTGGACAAAACTATAATCTCGTTATTTAAGATATAATCTCTGCCAACCAACACATTGGTGAATAGATACACTTGTTTCTTATGTGAAATTTGACGAGGATTACGATCGTTCAATTTAAATTTAGTTTAAGCTGCCAGGGGAAACGATAGACGCGGTTCAAAGTGCAAATTTGTTATTATTTACGTCACCAACGTGTGTTTTGTGTAGCAAATCTCTGCCAGCAACCACATTCGTGAGTAGATACACTTGTTTCTTATGTGAAATTTGACGAGAATTACGATGGTTCAATTTAAATATAGTTTAAGCTGCCAGGGGCAACGATAGACGCGATTCAAACATCGTGATCGAGATATAACATCGTTATTTATAGTCTCAAGATCATAATATTATACATCGTTGAATTCGTTTTAAGATCAGCTACAATATTAAGAAATAAAAAATACATTTTAACAATTAAAAACTCAAAGTGACCTTGATTATTTGTTGCAACAAAAATATTTTCAAAATTTTATTATCCAGTTTGTAGATGTCTGAACACTGTTTAACTTTTGTTCGAAACATTTTTTTGTATAACATTATTTTACTTGTTTTTATTAGGCTAGAAGTACTTATAAATGATATAATGCCATTATTTTCTGCAATTTAAAAAAAATGCATAGGATAAAAAATTTGCAAATAAATTTATAATTGTATGCTCTGAATAACTCTGGACAACTAACGGAATACAGAATTTCACGTGGAAGTGACGATCGCATAATAAAATCCTATATGAATTGTTTGAATTGTAATGTACTTCACTGGATTATTGGTCATTTTTAACATTGTGTGAGAATGAAAAAGAAACATAATGAGTGAGAGACAAAATGTATAAAGTGAATTATGAAATGAGTGTGCATGAATGCGTGTCCAATGGATAAAAGAAGAATGTATTTTGTTTAAAAGATTTGGCAGTCGTTATTTCCACTGCATGTACAAACATCACTAATCACAAAAACACAAGTAACAAAGAGCATAATATTTAACATAAAGTAAACTACATAATTACCTAAAAAAGATCTGTAAAGGAAAAAGTTGGCACAATTTCTTTACGATATAGAAAAATCATTAATGAGTATTACGAAAACTCTTCAACTTCAATAAAGCATAACACTTCATGAGTGAATAAAATAAAAGAAAAGATATTCAAATATCATTTTCTATATGTTCAACTATCTCAAAAAGCAAAAATTTTATAATTTAGACAAAATTTTTTAACGACTTCTGGCCACCTTTTGCGGCCAAATGCAGTAATTCATCGATAATTGTCTAAAAAATCTAAACGATAATTGTCTAGTCGCCTACCTATTCCACTGAGGGGCACAACCCGTGAGGGACCATGAAACTCAGTAGGCCTCGGCTCGGTATATCTGTGTGAGACCAGGAGACCACTACTAATCCAATGACAAAACTTCTCTATTTTTTATTATTTTTTTCTAATGAAAATTATACCAAATATCATATAATTCCGATTTGACCAATATATTTATGGCATTTTTCTGATTAAAATGATATCAAACACGATATAATTCGGATCATATGTAGATATATGGTCATTTATCATACAAATCGGTTCGTCCCTGCAAGACACACTCTCTTGACCGGGACAATTCGTGAATCTTAAACTAAAATCGTAAATATCATCGGAATTATATTTGGTATCATTTTCATTAGAAAAATGCCACGAATATATTGGTGAAAGTTCCATAAAAAAATAATAAAAATTAAAGAAGTTTTGTCATTGGACTAGTAGTGATTCACATCGATACACCGGACCCAGTATCGGATTTCACTGCTCGGCGGCCGAGGCCTCTCGAGCTTTGGTGTTCTGTTTTACGTTCGGCAAAAGTCAAAGAATAGTATCCCTTCACGATAATTGTCTTTGGCCAGACCCGTGATATAAACAATTATCGATGAATTACTGTATTGCGTAACTGCGTTAGTATAAGATACAACACATCCGTTTCATTCGAATATTTACTTCATGAATACTTCACGATAATTGTCTTTGACCAGACCCGTGGTATAGACAATTATCGATCAATTACTGGACTCCACTGTGCGTCGCCTCGGTAGAAGAGCGCACTCGCGCGATACGCGTCTCACGGACGAGGACAGCCGAGAAAATTTTTTTCTCACTACCGGAAGGACCGTTAGCCGAAGCTCGTTGAATTGAAATTAGAGAATACTAGGGGAAACTCGAGTGGAGGAGAGAAACGTGAATTTTGCAATAAAGTTACTCGGTTCTTAGCTCGCTGTAATCCTCTTAGATGGAACTTGGCCGAATTGAAATTACGTTCTGACCGGCTACACGGAATCCCTTATTCCCGGAGTTTTTCTAACCCTTAACCTTCTTGAAAACCATCACCCAGTCTTTTCTGGAATTGGTAGTAATAACACAGCGGAGGGAATAAACATCTCGCTCGGCCTATCGTTACACAACAGCCGCCATAATCGATTTGGCTATAAGTAGACAGAGCTATAGATCGGATCGCCTCGGTTCGAACAGCTTCTGTTAACCGCATTCCCGGTGGAAGAAGACATTCATTACCGACGTCGGTTCATTTAACAAGAACGGTAAGTAGATTGCAGCGGAAGTGATTTTCAAGAAAGAAAACGGCCGAGATGGGGGAGGACGACGCACAGTAGGCCGGATTGGGGTAAAGTGTGACATAGCCTCGTAACTTTTAATTCGTAAAAGGTATGGACGCGAAACTTAGACTGGACAGTGTACTAATGTCAGATTAAGGATTAGTTAAGAAAAAATACATCAATGTTATTACTATTATTATTATTATTATTATCGCCATTAGTGTTATAATTATTATCAATGTTATTATATTTCCTGTTATTTAATTATTAATTCTAGGGCTTCTGGATCTAATTCCTTAATTTTTTTAGTAACTTCAAAAAATAATAGTGTGATAACAAAAATCCAATGTTTTCGGCGCTACGGTTCGATCAGTTACTAAATCAAAAACAATTTTGCAGATTATCAAATAATCATCGACGTTTCGATTCTAGTTTGAATCATTTTCAAGATGTATTTGCTTTGCGTCTGTAAAAATATATGTAAATTGTAACAATTTTCAAAATATATTATTGATAGAACGTATTGACAAAAAATGTTTATAAATATTATTTATAAAACTAGCTTACTTGTTTTTGATGTGATTTAATATTTGAATAAGGGCTGTCACTACACTGAGTGTATTTGAAACGATCTAGGTTATACCAATCGATATTAGGCGGTAAATTTGAAAGATATAATACTTCTTTTAACCACTTATGTGAATGTACCAAATCGGTAGATTCATTTATTAACATTCAACTATTGTTGGAAGAGATTTATGCGAACAATTGACATAAGAATTGTTTGGTGATTTGAAAATATAAATATCAGTTATTCTATTTGGAAAGCAATAATAATCTGAACAGTGGTTTGAGGGGGGAATCGACTTTTTTATAGTTATTTAGAAGAAGGTGTCCGGAAAATATTCCAATTTGTTATAAAGCGGGATTTTTTGGGACTTGGAAGATGTGACTTGGGACTTACCGATTATAAAGAATTTAAAAAATTTTTTTCATTTAGTTCAGCATTGAGTTTTGACATATGCAGATTAATTAATAATGAAAGATATGATTCCTTATCGCAAAAATCTGCTCTTTAATTAAATAAAAAATACGAGAGAAAATATTAAATACGAACATCAGGGCATCGCATGAAAGAGAAGCAATTTTTCTCGTGAAAAATACTTTTCTTAAAATGTGCAACTTTCAACGTTTATTACAACTATAATATTTATTAAATTATACTAATTTCTTCATTTCCGAGGTCCACGGACATTTAGAAAGCAATGTTCATTGATTAGATATTAATACAAGGAAGTTCGTTTTTGGGGATGAAGTCACACCTTACCCCAATCCGGCCCACTGCACAGTGTGTCCAAACAGCGAAATCGTGGCCAAAACCTCGAAAATGAACTTTCCGGTGGGGATACAGTAAGTACTATTTTAGATTCTTTAATATTGTGCCTATTGAAAAACCGAGGTGCGAAGGTTTTATTACTTATACCTGAAAAATGGTGAGAGCTCGAAGTTTTCGGTCATTAGTCGTTCAGTAATCGTGTTGTGAGGAACTGTGTGAAAGCGAAAAGTGAAAACTGCATAATTCAAAAACGATTTATTTAATTTGAATTCTGTAAAAGGGATGCTGTTCCTGAAAGTAAGTAGAATGTCTCTGACTACTAGTATATTTGAAATAGTTGATGGTTACGTTGTATAATTATAAATGTTATTAGAAGACGGGAACAGAAAAGTTTTAAGGACAAATTTTAAACATGTAGAGTAAAAGTTGTGTACAAAACAATATGAAGTTATAATTTTTGTTGGAACTTGTAGTTGACACTGTCATCTTTCAGTATTTGCAAAAATTGCCTGCTCAAAATTGCCACACAATGTTTTGTAATACCATTTTGTAAATGCAGAATGAAGTATCGTCATGCGTGTTTTCTCGGGAAGTGTAGACGATATTTAAAAACTCTTCAAATAAATATTGTATGGTTTTGCATCAGTTTATTATTAATTTCAATATACTATTAAGGCACACAAATAATATTTGAAAGTCTATATTGTTTCCAGGCTCAGTTAGGGCTAATAGTGGACCGTCCAAAGCATGGGTTTGGTAATACGAACGATGGGAATACAGCCCGTCGTTTTTTTGAAAATCATAAGATATCGGCATTAATCACTGGTGTCGACGAGCGTTTAATTATAAGGTTTTATGCCATTCTCCAAGCTATTTCAAGCGGTCACGAAATTAATTTATTTGAATTTAAAAATTATGCCGTTGAAACAGCTAAACTGTTCGTAAGTTTATATTCGTGGTACTACATGCCAACTTCAGTTCACAAAATTTTAATTCATGGTTCACAGATAATAAGTTCGGCATTATTACCTATTGGACAAATGTCTGAAGAAGCTCAAGAGCATACGAATAAATATATAAAAAAATATCGCCAAGATTTTTCTCGCAAATGTTCTCGTGAAAAAACGATGAAAGATGCGGCTCTTGGTATCATCCGACTCATACATTTCACATTTAGGAAAACACCAAGAGAAAAAAATTAAAAAATTGGCACCAGACGCATTGAAACTTGTCTTTCTAGCGAGAAACACTCGGAAAAACGAAGATATTGAAGATGATGATAATTATTACAGTTCATCTGATTCGACATAGATTTTTATTTTTTATTTTGTCATATTTATTTCTTTTTAGCGTATCTTTTTATATATAAATACAACATTTTGCTATACATGTCCACCATATTGCATTCCCTACTTTGTTTTTTATACTTTTAAGTTCAGATTCGTAATCAGCGATCCAAAAAACCCTCATGTATCTATTTTTGTCCAATTTCGTCCAGATTGAAGTAAGTTACGAGGTTTTGACCACGATTGCGCCGTTGGGATACACTGTGCACTGTTCGACGTGCAGCCGATAGAAAAGAGGGGAAATGGCTTGCGATTAGGATGAAAGGATGATGCATAAAT
The DNA here is from genome assembly GCA_028454225.1 of Lasioglossum leucozonium. Taxonomy (NCBI): domain Eukaryota; kingdom Metazoa; phylum Arthropoda; class Insecta; order Hymenoptera; family Halictidae; genus Lasioglossum; species Lasioglossum leucozonium. The sequence continues at coordinate 6,280,866 of CM052213.1, forward strand.
TATGAGGAGACCGTATCGCGGGTTTTCGAAAGATTTTTCTTTTCCACCGGGTGGGAGTCTTTTCCACGATGCGCTATCGTCGGCGAACTAATCTTTTCCCGGTGAAATTGTTAGTCTTCCACGCTGCGGCCTGTTCACGTGCCGAGCTCGTTTAATAAACTTTCCCGCACGCTTTACGAACGCCGCGCCGCCCTCAGTAATTTCTTTAAGGCGCTGCCCATTACCGCCGGCGAATTCTCGTCGACGCGAGACGGGACGAGTCGAGTCGTTTTCCGAGGCCGTAATTATTCCGTGTCTAACGACGCCGACGGTACCAGAAACTCCGGCCGAGATCAAAGCGGCGAGGACCGGGGGAAAGAATCCACCGGCTGGCTCTCTCAAAGGAGGCGCGTCCATCGCGCGGAAACGCTCGCACGGTCGATAACGATGCCTCGAACCCGCGATTATTCGAATCTTTTGTCACGGAGCAGACGATCGGTCGGCGTGATCGGACAAGAGATTCCGGATTTCGCGTTCGCAGCCAGAGAAATCTAAAGAACCTGTCCATTAATCGTTAAAACACAAAATTCCATTGAAATTTCGAGCACCGGTAATAACCATCAGCTGGTCCAATTATTCGAAAGGGGAAACGGAGATTTTCATTTAACAGAGAATCTCTGACAAAGACCGTGTTTATAAATTGCCCCCGCCATCGGCAACAGAAAAAGCAGCTTCGAAACGCAGCAGATAGAGCGATGATGCCAGACCGGAAGCTTCGGAAATGATAAATCCAAAAATAACGAGTAAAAGTTCTATCAGCGAGCGAGCGGAACGACGATATGATTAAGACCCGGCCTGAACTTTACATTTCGAACGTGACGTTCGGTCGGGAAAAAATTCCGTTTCGATGTTGTTACTGTTGTAATTCTATTTGGTTCGTTACGGAGGGCTCAGTTTTATAATAATTCTTTTTAGATCGACTCTGCGTTCGCTCTAAAATAAAAAGAAAAACAAAAGAGATCTCCTGGAGGAACGCGGAACGCGCAGGACGATAATTCACGGTTTTCGCAGTGTGTAAACATTTTAATTTCCTCCTCGGAGCCATCTGATCAAACTAATTAATCTAATTCGTGTGGATTAAAGGGGCACGAAGGAGGGCGCTCGATAAACGCAGGGACGCTGAGCAGCCCGGAGATAAATACACGCCAAATAGATTTGCCGGAGCGATTGTTATAACAGTTATTAAGACAGCGGCCGATAAGACAGTGCGCGCACGCGAGCACACACGCAGCCAGGGAATTACAAATTAGTCGACACGATAAATCGGCGCCCGGTTCATTTATCATCGCGCGTATTAAAGGAGACCGGCCGGGCCCGGGGAACACCGTCGTGCAATTATTTCTTTGATTGAGAATCGAATTATTCAACCCTTGAGCCGCGACATTAATCTTCCGCGGATAAGTATTTTCGCATTTCCCACGGATCGTTGGGTACTTCGTCCGGAAACACTCGTTCGTGTAATCGCTGCCGATATCTCTTTCCTCCGAAGCCTTTGTTCCTTTCTTCCGGGGAAGAATGTTCGTTTCATTCGTTACCGTCAGCCGTCGGGACCGACATATGTATAGTCTCAAAAAATTGCCTCCTAGAAGTTAGCCCCCCACTTGCTGAAATAAATATTTTCAAGTTTGTGCTATATTGTGCTCGAATAGTAAAATTATAATATAAAAAATAAGACAGAAATTTGAAAAAAAACAATTTTTTGAGTGGCCCCCCACTTTTCAATTTTCTTTATTGTGCTAGGTTGTGCTAAGATTGTGCTAAAGTATTACTTCAAAATAATAATAAATAACGAAGATATGGTAAACAATAGGTTTAGAGATTACGCTTGGATTCTATATCATCAATTGGGCTTTCTGGTCATCCGAGAGACACAATATTGCATATTTGAGTTGTGGCTGCCTAGCACAAGTTAGTGTAACTTCCAATTTCCCCAGCACAATGTGTCTCTCGGATGATCAGAAAGCCCAATTAATGATACAGAATCCAAACACAAAGGTCCCAATACAAGAGCAAAGTTCCCTTTATATTATTGTACTGGGGAAATTGGAAGTTGTGCTAACTTTTCGTAGGCTTGCACAACTCGGATATGCAATATTGTGTCTCTCGGATGACCAGGAAGCCCAATTAATGATATAGAATCCAAACACAAAGGTCCCAATTCAAGAGCAAAGTGCCCTTTATATTGTTGTGCTGGGGAAATTGGAAGTTGTGCTAACTTGTGCTAGGCTAGCACAACTCATATATGCAATATTGTGTCTCTCGGATGACCAGAAAGACAAATTAATGGTATAGAATCCAAGCGCAAAGGTCCCAATACAAGAGCAAAGTGCCCTTTATGTCATTGTACTGGGGAAATTGGAAGTTGTGCCAACTTTTCGTAGGCCTGCACAACTCAGATATACAATATTGTGTCTCTCGGATGACCAGGAAGTCCAATTAATGATATAGAATCCAAACACAAAGGTCCCAATACAAGAGCAAAGTGCCCTTTATATTATTGTACTGAGGAAATTGGAAGTTGTGCTAATTTGTGGCAGGCTAGCACAACTCAGATATGCAATATTGTGTCTCTCAGATGACCAGAAAGCCCAATTAATGATATAGAATCCAAACACAAAGGTCCCAATACAAGAGCAAAGTGCCCTTTATATTGTTGTGCTGGGGAAATTGGAAGTTGTGCTAACTTTTCGTAGGCTAGCACAACTCATATATGCAATACTGTGTCTCTCGGATGACCAGAAAGACAAATTAATGGGATAGAATCCAAGCGCAAAGGTCCCAATACAAGAGCAAAGTGCCCTTTATATTATTGTACTG
>CM052213.1:6283821-6467530 GCA_028454225.1 Lasioglossum leucozonium
AGAATCCAAGCGCAAAGGTCCCAATACAAGAGCAAAGTGCCCTTTATGTCATTGTACTGGGGAAATTGGAAGTTGTGCCAACTTTTCGTAGGCCTGCACAACTCAGATATACAATATTGTGTCTCTCGGATGACCAGGAAGTCCAATTAATGATATAGAATCCAAACACAAAGGTCCCAATACAAGAGCAAAGTGCCCTTTATATTATTGTACTGAGGAAATTGGAAGTTGTGCTAATTTGTGGCAGGCTAGCACAACTCAGATATGCAATATTGTGTCTCTCAGATGACCAGAAAGCCCAATTAATGATATAGAATCCAAACACAAAGGTCCCAATACAAGAGCAAAGTGCCCTTTATATTGTTGTGCTGGGGAAATTGGAAGTTGTGCTAACTTTTCGTAGGCTAGCACAACTCATATATGCAATACTGTGTCTCTCGGATGACCAGAAAGACAAATTAATGGGATAGAATCCAAGCGCAAAGGTCCCAATACAAGAGCAAAGTGCCCTTTATATTATTGTACTGGGGAAATTGGAAGTTGTGCTAATTTGTGGTAGGCTAGCACAACTCAGATATGCAATATTGTGTCTCTCGGATGACCATAAAGCCCAATTATTGATATAGAATTCAAGCGCAATGTCTAAACCTATTGTTTACCATATCATCTGTAGTTATTAGGTTTTTATGCGGATGTCAGTGGTCAAGGATAAAGCCCGTTGGTAACGCTAACCAGAGTGATACTTTATTATGTAATTAAGTGATACGTCGGTGGAGCCTCGCGATACGATGTTTAGGGTACAGCGACTGTCGAAGGACTAACGTATGAAAGATGCACGTCGCAACATTTGGCTATAGGACGATCGCTTGAACACTTTGACGATCGCCTGACAAAAGACGATCGGCTGACAAATGACGATCGCTCGACGGTTGGCGATCGCTCGACGGTTGGTGAACAAAGGATGCCGTCTCGCGATGCGGCGTGTAACGGTTTTCCGTTACAACATCATCGTTATTTATTATTATTTTGAAGTAATACTTTAGCACAATCTTAGCACAATAAATAAAATTGAAAAAAATGAAAAGTGGGGGGCTACTTAAGAAATTGTTTTTTTCGATTTTCTGTCTTATTTTTTATATTATAATTTTAGTATTCGAGCACAATGTAGCACAAACTTAGCACAACTCAGCACAACTGTTGAAAATATTTATTTCAGCAAGTGTGGTGCTAACTTCTAGGAGGTCAAAAAATTTCAGTTGCTCAGAATCGTCGAGATCATTCTAAGGCTTGCTTTTTTTTACTACAAATCGAAGAATCGTTAGAATCTTTATCCTGCGCTCAATGTACTAGCAGAGCGTGTAATTAGAATTTTTTAACGGAATTCGCGATGCAGATCCTGCAAAGCCGCTTACATCGTAAGCATATCTGCTACGATATGGTTTTTATGGCGGATCGAAAATAGGTTTGCCACGGATTAAAAAATGGCTTTCTGTCGTCATCGATTTTGAAAGTGTAACTTTACGGGGAAAAAATGTCGGTCGTTTTTCAACTGAAAAATGCGTTTCGATCCTAAAAAATTGTTCGCTTTATTCGCGCAAATAAATGATAACATAGCGAACACCAAAGACAGGCGTTCGGTGACTCAGTTACTTCTATTTTATTCGATGACACTATTCGAAACCACACTGTTAAATTTTAGTTGAAGTGGTCCGTTAATGCTCTACGGGTATCATTTCGACAAAAACGTGTTTAAAGTTTTACACGCCGTTACAGGCATCGTTGGCTTCAACTTCGTTAATTTCATGAATTTCGAAATGAAATTTTCAGGCAACATAGTTTCAACTTGATTCTACTGAATATTTGGCCTACATATACGAGACTTCGTGGTACTGTGATATTCATAGTCATAAAATTCGCATTTGCACTATTTCAATGCGACGCGACGTTAGTTTGCACCACTAATCAACTGTAAATTTAATTTACGCAATAAATCTTTGATCTACGAGCTTCGGAGCTTATCATAGACAGACGATGTTATCTCTGATCTAACAGGAAGAGTATTTACAGATCTAATCTGTTTTAGATTCATCGTCCAACCAGTGAAAAAAACAACCTTAATTCCGACTCTATACTCATTTTCTGGTAATGCACAGGGCCGGTCCTAGGTGTACAGTCACCTGCGTGCTGAACAATTTTTCGCCGCCCCCCGCCCTCACCTTGACAATTGGAAAAAATATTTAAACCAGTATACATTAGTGCTTTATTCAAATTTATAATGAGAAATTCAGAATTCATTGAATTTGTTGTATTAACGCATTTTACAAACATATATCGCATTCGCAATTCCTAATATAAAATTTTAGAGTGGCGCTTTACGAGCTTTTTTCGCAGCAAACTCGTCTGTGACTTTGGCATAATCAATTTTCTCACATATGTATGAGCTAAATCAGATACGCGCTCCTGTGTCGTAGTTGGGTCATTCCACGCCAAATCGATTACTTTTTGCGGTGACCATCGACGATTTTTTCCAGCACATTGTGACGATTACAGGTAAAACGCCAACTTCAGGGAATATAACTATATTTTTTTCAAAATTTAGATTACTGAAATGTAAAAAAATATATAAAAATTTGTATATATTTTTCGATATTATATAGTTAATTCTCGAGGATGAAAAAATTATTTTATAATAGCCCAATCTTTTCCGAATAAAACAAAAAAATATAACCCAATCGGATAAACAGTTCTTGAGATAAAAATTCTGAAGTGAGGCCTATTTTCGCCAAAATGGGCAAAAATCGCAAATTTCGAAGGCTTGTAATTTCTAAAAAAATTCGAAACCGGCAAAATGATGACTTAAGCCCCCCCTAATTTCACATGGACTACAACATATTTCATTTAGAACAAAATCGTGGATGGTCACCGCCAAAAGTGATCGATTTGGCGTGGAATGACCCTTTTAACTTTAAATAATTTTTTACAATTTTTAGTTTTGAAAATGATCTTTTTCCACTTGCAACTATTACTGGCAATGTCAAATACAATCTAATTGCTATTGCCAAATTAGGAAACAAGTGAACCAAGTCGTTACAAATAATTTTTTCAAATATATCTTTACATTAATAAACCTCAGAAATATAAACCTTTTCAACCGCAGTCGGCCGCCTGCGTGCGGGCACGCACTGCACGCCTGGTAGGAACGGCCCTGGTAATGCAATTACTTCTCCAGAGTTGAAAAACAAGGAGGTTTCAGGATTCATATTCGAGGAGGACGAAGAACGAAGACGAACGGTGTTCGGCTTATTGTGGTTTAACCCGGCTACGCTTATTGGGTCCATTTGGACCCGAAGCATTCTTTGCGCGCTTGTAACTTCCAAACGGAATGGCCGACGAATTTGAAATTTCTTGGCGGAGAATAATTTATTAAAATCTTTCTTCCACTTAAAAAAAAAAATTTTAAATCCTTTTTGAAATACTTGTAATAGAAATTGTTAAGAAAGTGTTTTTATTACGGTCACCACATTCGTGACCATAACAATGTATATTGTACCAACTGTTCAAATTTCATTTGTAAAGAGCACAGAGCCTCGCTTTGCATTTATTGTACAAGAGACTCCGAATAAGTTAATTTAATTACGTATGTAATTTACGTTTACGAATGTAATTTTTAATTAGTATGTAATTTACGTTAATAACAACAGATAAATAAAAAATTTAAAAACATTTTATAGCTAAACATAAATAGATATGGGTCCAAATGGACCCAAAACAACTTATTAAGTGCCTTTTTTTTAAGCGTAGCCGGGTGTCGCGTCGCGTCGATGTCTCGTTGATTTTTCACGCGGCAGTTAAGTTCGAGTATTCGATAGAGAACCGTATTCCGTGTCTCATTGCGATGTTAATGACATATTAATGCTAACGATGCTCGTTAGGGTTCCCCCGCGCACGTTGATATTTCCCCCTTTCCCCCGTTGTTTTATTCCCCCGGCCTGAGCCGAGGGGACAACTTCACCGTTTGGACAGCTCGGTAATTCATCGCGTCTTGGCAAATTGGGTCGAGTTAGTTCGCCGGAATGTTGAAAAGACATTCCGACGGGATTCGACCGCGGAAGGGAAGGGAACCGCACAGAACGTTCATGATATTGCTCGTCCCACGAAATAGCCCCGGTGGTCCCCCGTTCCCCGCGTCGCGACGTACCGCAGAACTTGGAACTATTACGTATAAAGTTGTCGTAAGTTTCCAAGATTTTCCACTTCCGTTCTCTCTTTATCTTCGATTCCCGATAACGGGGGCTCCTCGGGTCACGCGGCGAATCGCGACCTTCATGAATTCTTGCTCTCTCCCTCTCTCTCTCTCCCTCTGTCTCTCTCGTCCCTCCAATCAAACACGTCGACGTAGACGAACGGCGAACTCCGTTGCCTCCCAGCAGATTATTATCCTGATTCTCGCTTATTCTCGATGTACGACCCCTGTTACAAGACTGTACCTCAAGAACGTTTGATTTCGCGGTTGAAACGGTGGTTATGTAAAGAAATTGTTGGAGGGGCGCACAGTGGGCCGGATTGGGGTAAAGTGTGACATAGTCTCGTAACTTTTAATTCGTAAAAGGTATGCATGCAAAACTTAGACTGGTCAATTTTAATTTTATTACTATTATTATTATTATTAATTTTATTATTTATTATTTCAATTTTATTACTATTATCGTCATTAGTGTTATAATTACTATTAGTATTGTCATTATTATCAATATTATTATATTTCCTGTTATTTAATTATTAATTCTAGGACTTCTGGATCTAATTCCTTAATTTTTTTAGTAACTTCAAACAATAATAGTCTGAACAGTGGTTTGAGGGGGGAATCGATTTTTTTATAGTTATTTAGAACAAGGTGTCCGGAAAATATTCCAATTTGTTAGAAAGCGGGATATTTTGGGACTTGGAAGATACCCCTTACCGATTATAAAGAATTTTTAAAATTTTGTTTGTTGAGTTTTGACATATTATGCAGATTAATTAATAATGATAGATACGATTCCTTATCGCAAAAATCTGCTCTTTAATTTAAAAAAAATGCGAGAGAAAATATTAAATAGGAACATCAGAGCATCGCATGAAAGAGAAGCAATTTTTCTCGTGAAAAATACTTTTCTTATAATGTGCAACTTTCAACGTTTATTACAACTATAATATTTATTAAATTATACTAATTTCTTCATTTCCGAGGTCCACGGACATTTAGGAAGCAGTGTTCATTGATTAGATATTAATACAAGGAATACATGGTATGAAATTTTTGGCGCACGGTTCGATCAGTTACTACAATAAAATAGCTATTTTTATGGAAACTTTTAAACGTTAACCATTCGGGTTTGAATCCGTTAACGTCATTTAGCAACATTTGCTAAAAATTGTTTTTCAATTGGAGGGACAGAAGGTGGTTAATTAACACAATTAACAATTAATACAAGGAAATTTCGTTTTTGGGGATGAAGTCAGAGCTTACCCCAATCCGGCCCACTGTGGGGCGGTTGCGTCGAGGCGCGCTTGAAGGAGAGCGATCGTCTTTTGGGAGCGATAGTCATCGTGTACTCTCTCTGTCTGTCGCATGACGATCGTCAGTAGTCAGCAGGTACTCCACCGCTAGTACGTTCGCACTAGATGTAGTACCTTTTATAAATTTTTAGTGTTCTAGTACGTTCACCAACAGATCTAGTACTTTCGTGGTGCTTCCGAATAATAATAACTCACATGCGGAATCTCTCGCAGAATGTATTCCGCTCTGAAAGTTGTATGTTCATAGGCGTTCGAGTAAGCATATGAACCATGAATATAGGAATATATCCATGATATGAACACATACGAGAATTTAATATGTGTGGATATATACAGGGTGTTGAGCTACAGGTGGGAGAAATTTTAAGGGGTGGTTCTCGACGATAATATAATACGAAAATGAAGAATAAAAAAATTTCGATTTCGACTTCGTTATTTAGTTATTAACAATTAATCCGCCTAAAATGCTGCAAAACTTCTGACAAAAGTGTACGTTGCATACGTCACACAGGCGCGCGACAGTCTCGTATCAAGTGACAAACGCATGCATACCTTGGTTCTCATTTGGGGCCCCGGCGAGGTGAAAATGTTTAATATATCGTTGAACGACATTAAACCTACTCGTTAAAATCCACAAGGGCATTTCTAATATCCGCCCTATGGAATTATCGAGTAGAAGGGGTCAATGCCCTTTCACTTATAAACTGTTCTCACACATATCCACAAATTCTTGAAATGTTGAAACACTGCACTTTATTAAACTTAATTTACGTTGGGAGACTCGCTCCCCGACCGAATGGACATCTTGAGGTTGTGCGATTTCTGCTGTCGGATCGCGACGGAGATCTTGAGCGGAGCCTGACCGGGCGCGAACGGAAATCTTCGACGCGTGCGACGGAGATCTTGCCTCGGGCAGAGGCACGACACGCGACGCGAACAGAGCATAAGCGAGTCGACGATTTTACAACCCTTTGCAATTACAAATGGTTTTCAATATGACCACTTTGAGGACATGCGATTTCTGCGAACGGAAATCTCCGAAGCGTGCGGGAAGAATCGTCCGTACAAGCTAGCATCCGTATGCACACTGATTCAAGACAGCTGATGAGGTCAATGCCCGAGCCCGGTCGATAAAACAAATGCCGATCTACAACAGCAAACGCCCGCCGATTTACAGAAAACGCCCGCCCAAACATCGCGCGTTACTATGCCAATACATTGAGAATCCCATTTTCACGAACTTCGCGATTCTTTCTCATTCTGGCTTATGCTCTGTTCGCGTCGCGTGTCGTGCCTCTGCCCGCGGCAAGATCTCCGTCGCGCCCGGTCAGGCTCCGCTCAAGATCTCCGTCGCGATCCGACGGAAGAAATCACACCACCTCAAGATGTCCGTTCGGTCTGAGAGTGAGTCTTCCAAGGTAAATTAAGTTTAATAAAGTGCAGTGTTTCAACATTTAAAGAATTTGTGGATATGTGTGAGAACAGTTTATAAGTGAAAGGGCATTGACCCCTTCTACTCGATAATTCCATAGGGCGGATATTAGAAATGCCCTTGTGGATTTCAACGAGTAGGTAGGTTCAATGTCGTTCAACGATATATTTAACATTTTCACCTCGCCGGGGCCCCAAATGAGAACCAAGGTATGCATGCGTTTGTCACTAGATACGAGACTGTCGCGCGCCTGTGTGACGTATGCAACGTACACTTTTGTCAGAAGTTTTGCAGCATTTTAGGCGGATATTTAATTGTTAATAACTAAATAACGAAGCCGAAATCGAAATTTTTTTATTCTTCATTTTCGTCTTACATTATCGTCGAGAACCATCCCTGAAAATTTCTCCCACCTGTAGCTAAACACTATTAAAATGTATACAACACGCTGCCTTACACCCTAATTACCATACACAACAGAAATATTATAAATTATGCGATTTACGGTAGAAAATACATCATTCAGGGAAGATATCGGAATAAACTTTCGGAAGTTCTAATGAAAATAACTTGACGGCAAGTAGCAGAGAACGAAAGAAAAGTTGAGGGATCGTCTTTCTCGATATTAATTATGCATAAATAAGCAGCCACCGGGGCTCTCTGTTAGGGAATATTGAAATTTACGAACAACTGGATTCGCTTCCACGTAATTGAAGAATATCCATCAGACTCGAACTCGATATTGTCTACCCAATGAGGTAATCGAAAGAGAACCGCGTGCTTCGAGTTACGGCACCATAGCGACGCATAAATTCGTCATACGGCGACAAAGTATCACGAGCAGAAATTACTGTGGCGCGGGGTACGACGGGATATTTGATTCGTCGACGGTGATTTCGAGCCGCAGAATTCTTCTAGAAATAAGTTGACGGTGAACGAACGGCGGCTCATAAATCAAACCATGCCCCCGGTGGGAAGTTGCGTTTCGCAACCGGCCGGTAATTTACAATCGCCGGCGCTTATTCCGCCGTTTGATTTCGGATTCCGAGGATATTTTCTGACGGGAGGGCCTCGTGTCGCGACGACGATCGATTTCGAAAGAGCAAATTTTCGTTGCGCAAACGTTAGTCGCCCTGGGAAAATACGGTCTCGCCCGGTATGCTGTGCTCGCACCGGCATGCCGCAGAGAATGTTCGTGTCTGAAGCGTATTTAAAATGTTCGCGGAATCTGATAAACCCGAGTCAATAACTGAGCGGCGCGCGCGGTTAGCCCGCAACGCATTATCAAGGAGAACAGTTGAAAGCTCGCCGCGTACACTGGAACGGTCGCGAACACTTCGCTCTTATCAATTCATTTATTTTTAACCGAACGGTATTGACCGCCTCGTTCGACTGAAAACTAAATTGACGGTATTTAACCCCGCCCCCCTCGCGTTTATCGTCTTTTGTTCTGCCACCGCCAGGAGGAGAGCCGGAAAAAATGTATTAAATGCGTTCCGTGGCGCGGTTTGTTCACCGCAACGCAGTCGAATTAACTTTATCAAGTCATGTACAAGCTTATTCAACGCTAACTAGAAAACAAAGGGGAATATGGCTTGAAAAAATGCCGGCTTCAGACGCAATTCAGAATAAACGAATTCTTGTGTTCATTCAGTTTTCGAAGCTGCTCGAACGTACGAACGCGATACGCTCGAGGGCGAGGAAACTGTTTGTACCGGTTGGTTTCTAGATCCTATCGGTGCCAGTTTGTTCCATCGGTGATACGAGGACCGATTAAATTCGTACGTGCACGTGTACAGCAATTATGGAAATTGTAGAAGTGCGTTTGCGCGTTATAAATTCGCGGGAAATCTCGAGAAATCCGCTCGCGCAATTTTTATAAGAAATTACAGACCAGTCGCGCATCGACCGCGAGGTAGTTTCAGCATTAATCTCCTGAGTGCAGTTCGTGAGCACGAATGCACATAGTAGCTCGAGTGCAGCATGCCATCTGTCATCCGTTATACGTATTATTTCCTCTTTTATTTAAACGTTAACCGAAGGAAGTCCGCTCCATTTTCAAGTAATTCCCATCGAAAAAGCAATTTCACAAATATTCACATTGATAAATATTTATGAGCTGTTCATCGTAAAAATCCATCGAACCCGTTGTAATTTCATAGTACCCGGCATGAAACTTCTCTCATAGCTCGCCGAAGCTTTCACGAGGCTGCAAACATTTCAAACTGTGCAACGAGTGTACGCCGATAAAACGATCAGCTGACGTAAGGGAATTTTACGTAAGATCAGGCCAGCGTAAAGCCGTAAGACCAATACGCTAGACGTGCGCACACATCGCGGCTGATAAGATATCTGGTGGGGGATGTTTGGCGATCGAAAGTCACACAGCGTGTTACGCTCGGTTCCCGCGTCGAGCGTCCTAATTGAAACTGAATAACGGACGCGGCCGGAGGTTTGATGCGCAATTCCCGGAACAATTCTGGATAATGAGCGCCGCGAGATTTTTAATTCGACAGACTGCATTCGGATAGCCGCAACGTCATGCAACGTGGCATGACAGACTGCTCGAAACCGCGCGTCATTAGCTTCTCATTTCTCAAGGCTTAATGTGCTGTAACCGTTCGCTATTACTAGACTGTGAATTTTGTACATTCATCGCGAAATGACTCTGCGAAACGCGAGCAACGAATATCTCCGAATTTCCAAATATTGTCCTCAAAATCCGTATTAATGTTTTCGGCGCTCGGGTTCGATCAATTGTTACTATTTAATTTAAAAAATTTCAAAATAAGACGGTTTTTCTGTTGCTTAAAAATATGTCCTAATTCTTTTCACATATAGCAAGTTAGTGGTACCTTTCTCTACTTTTTTTTCAACCCACAATTCAATAATATATATTAACCCTTTGCACTTGGAGCTATTTTAATTGGAAAATTAAACATTTCTTCCAACCTAGAATAATTCCGTTCTACGATATTATTTTTCTTCATTTTATAGATACGAAATTGATATAATACCCCATACAATACGTAAATGTTTAGTAATTCATTAGATACCAACATACTTAATAATATAAACAATATTTTGAATAATGGTACAGCAATTTTTAGTGACGACTACGAGTCGCCAGTCGAGTGTTAAGGGTTAAAAGAAAACGTTATTACTTCACAGACGCAATTATTTTTCTTGAAAATGGTCTAAAATAAGATCGAAATGTCGATAAATATATTGCAAACATTAAATAGTAACAATTGATCGAACCCGAGCGCCGAAAACATTAATACAGATTTTAACATTTTAAGATCGATAAAAAATTGAATATTGTCCTTAAATTTTTGCAAAAAGGAACGAAAAAAACACCCAATAACGATTTCTCCTCGATATGATTATTTTCCATTGATTCACATTTTTCAATATTTTTCCCAATTCAGATATTTGTCAGGAAAGCGCAAACTTCCGCAATTGGATTTTCAGTTAAACTTTTTCCCCGTTTTAATTGCGCGATTCGTTAGAAAACTTCACGTCATTCGTTTCACCTCCGAATTGCAGTTTAATTTCAGTTTTAACAGTGTCGACGATTACGTTGAACTGTCGGGGAGCAGTGATAGTGATATTTATAGGATATTCTGACTTTATTAAATTTCTCGTGTACGGGATGTTCTATTACCGCTTCACGTAGCTCGGATCGTTCTAATTTGAATCTCCGTAATTCCCTTACCTTAAAACTTTTTCCTCTTCTACTTTTGTATTACTATTTTATAAGGGTGGAAACTTTTCCCCTTTCTTTCAATATAAAATTACTATTCCCTTCTCTTTATTCGACGCGTACAATTCATTGAAAAGTTTCTAACGTTTCACGTCTGCAGCATAAATATTAGACGCGATATTAATTTCTATTTCTAAAAGCTATAAAAAAATTTATTACATTTTCGCTTCGGCAATCATCGAGTCCTGTTAACGTTCGAAGTTTAACTCCCATGCGATAAATCGCGAAATTTATTATGTGGATAGAAGAGATTTGCGTGGAGTTCCAAGAGTGACTTTAGCTCTACAAAGATTAATGCGCGAACGGAGAACCGCGAAATCCCTACGATTCAATATCAAGTACAAGAAAATCGGTAATACTCACGCACTCCGCCAATATGTCTTCGCGTGGAACGAAACCTTAGCTGAGGATAAGTCAGGATTAATGGGCGGCGGGCACAGAGAATCGAATTCCCTCGGGAAGGAAGTCGGTCTGCGTCCCCGCAAGACCGGCGAAGCTGAGAATGCAATAGGATCCCTCTCTCTCTCTTGGACAACGCTTTTTCCTTTCATTTGATCGAATGTCTGTGACGCGAATCGGCTTTCGCATCACGTTGACAGCGGAGCTCGCGTGGACCGCCTAACAATGCCGAAAGCTAGTCGTCTAGATAAATAAAAATGCTCTTGCGCTCGGTCTGCATGGGCCCCGCAACAATAGGAAATTAATGACGAACCGAGTGGCATACCGATTCGGGACAATTTTCAACGTTTTTCGATCGAAAATCGTATTTTCAGTTTGCCGGCCGCCGAATCTTCGATGAAAAAAATAGTGGCTTCGTGTTACAGAAATTCATCGATAATTGTCTAAAAAATCTAAACGATAATTGTCTAGTCGCCTATCCATTCCACTGAGGGGCATACCCTGTGAGGGACCATGAAACTCAGTAGGCCTCGACTCGGTATATCGGTGAGAGGTCGGGAGACCACTACTAATCCAATGACAAAACTTTTTTTTTTTATTATTTTTTTATGGAACTTTCACCAATATATTCGTGGCATTTTTCTAATGAAAATTATACCAAATATCATATAATTCCGATTTGACCAATATATTTGTGGCATTTTTCTGATTAAAATGATGCTAAACGCGATATAATTCGGATCATATACAGATATATGGTCATTTATAATACAAGTCGAAAACAAGATGAAAAAAATAGTGGCTTCGTATTACAGTAATTCATCGATAATTGTCTAAAAGATCTAAACGATAATTGTCTAGTCGCCTACCCATTCCACTGAGGGGCATACCCCGTGAGGGACCATGAAACTCAGTAGGCCTCGGCTCGGTGTATCGGTGAGAGGTCAGGTGACCACTACTAATCCAATAACAAAACTTCTTTATTTTTTATTATTTTTTTATGGAACTTTCACCAATATATTCGTGACATTTTTCTAATGAAAATTATACCAAATATCATATAATTCCGATTTGACCAATATGTATGTAATGATATTTGGTCCCCTCAGGGTTTCAAATCCATTCCACCACTTCTCCCTTTACCAATCCTCAACTATCGCCTAATTTCCAATTTCAGCGGGACCTACTTTTTATTAAGGTGGGTTCCGAACCACCTATTTTGCCAACAACACGTGAAACGCATCCAGAGGGCCACTTCTCGGCTTCTTACCGAGCGGTCACCCATCCTAGTGCGTCCCCCGCCCTACGCCGCTTTACTTCGGTGATCGAACGAGAACCGGTGTTTTCAGCGAGGCAAGGTCGTTGACCGATTTGACCAATATATTTGTGGCATTTTTCTGATTAAAATGATACCAAACACTATATAATTCGGATCATATACAGATATGGTCATTTATAATACAAGTCGGTTCGCCTCTGCAAGACACACTCTCTTGACCAGAACTAAAATCGTAAAAATCATCGGAATTATACAGGGTGAATTCGATAAAGCAGGACACCTAAATATCTCCGTTACTTTTCGTTGTACAAAAAAACTTCGTAGGACAAAGTTACGCTGTTTGAAGGGCCACATATAACGGTGTAGGGGAGAAAAAAATTTCAAGGTCATTTTTATGAAATTTCAAGGTTATCGATGTTTTTTGTTAAATGGAATGATATATTTTCGTTAACGTAATATTGTAGCTGACAAAATAACGAATTCATGCATGTAACACAATATGACCTTCAAATGACCTTCAACCCAGAAAAATGGTATAAATAAAATTCAACGTGTAAGATTCATTTACTAAAATTCATTTAAAAAATAATCAATTTCAACTGTAGACAAATAAAAATTTTTTATCTTGTTAAACAATAATTTTGAATTAATTTTCATTGATATTTTTTATTAAAATAAAATTGTTCAAGTATAATCTTCCAAAATATTTTTAACTTTCTAATGTATTTTATATTTTCGTTTTTTTTCGTACAGGTAATGTTTTATAGAATACGTAAAATATAAATTCGAATAAAATCCCTTCCCCTTAATCGAAAGAATAGTATCACGATAATTGTCTTTGGCCAGACCCGTGGTATAGACAATTATCGATAGTATTTCTTTAACAAAATTATCAAATCATGGGGTATTCGGAAAATATTAATCTTTGCTGTTTACATTTTCAAGGCGCGAGGACTCCGCCTAGAACGGCTGCCGCGAATAGCAAATTTTCAAACTTCTCGACCCAGATGTTCGTAACACGCCATTGCTTGGCTCCTCGAGTCCTAGCCGGCGCATTGGAAAGGACGCGACGGGGCCGGGGAACACCCGGCATTTTTCTAAGACGGTCGCCGGCAGATTTCAAGAATTTATCTGCACTCGAGGTTTTGCATTGCCACTCGTGCGAGTACCAGAGGGTGGTGGGTCCCTAAGTGCATCCCGCCAGGTTTTGGGCGAGATACAAAATCGATTTGTGATGCGTGCCGTCTATGAGTTGGGTTATTCCACGGTCGGACATGACCGCGATCACGAGCCAATACCGCGGTTACTTAACATAACCGCATTGGGTTATACCGGGCTACACCTGATGCGTTATGTATATTCGAAATGGTCCAGCGAACGGTATCGGGACCATAAATTTACTCGGGAAATTCAATTTGACGTTCGATTTTCGTAGACAAAAAATCACGCGTACGTATTTTTTCTTTTTTTACCGAAGCATACTATCGCTTAGAACGAATTGCTTCAAACTTGTTTGGAACCAGTTCAAATCGGGGAAAAGTGGGCATTCGGTGTGTATTGGGAATTCAAGAATTCCAATTTCTTAAAGTTCCGCATGCGAACAGGGGTGGAATTCGAACCGATCCAAACCGGATGAAGTTTGAAATTCTTGTATCTCTGTTATCTATTTCCCTTAGCATCTCGCTGTTATTTTCAATTCTTCCTCGTGTTTTTCCTCTCTATTTTACGTTCTGTTATATTTCACGTTTTCGCTCTGAATTTTTCTATATATTGGGTTTCCGCTTTTAGCCATTTCGAACACGTTTTATAGAACTTCATTGACCGAGAGAACCGTTGTTCTAGGTTTTTAGTAAAATAATTACGATCTATCGGAAATGTTTAAGTACAATTACACGTCCGGAAAGAAATTAAAATTTACCTAGAGTTACCCGTGAGTTCTGCGTATTCCACGGTGATCACTCATCGGTGATGACTTTCTTTCAGGCGAAATTAGCCGTAAACTTATTCCCCGTATAAAATTTCCGCGGTTCTAGGCCGCCGCCGCTCGACGTTCACCGGCGCCGTAACTAAGTTTATTCCGCAAAGTACACTCCAGTAATTACAACCGAGTTCGAGTATTTGATTTCGAGATCATGTTTACCCGATCACCCATTAAAACTTCCGAAGAGTAGAAATCCGATCCGTTTCATCCCTCCGGTCGAACCCTCGAAATAAAAATTTTTCAAACTACAGCCTCTCGCACACTTTTAAACATATTTATAATATTAATATATGTATACAGGATTTTTTTTCATTCGATCGCGCGGAAGTTTCGCGTCGTCGTAATACACGAGCGACAAGTCGACCGAACTATTCGTAATTTCGCAGCGGCGGGTACGATTTTATAATCAAATTTCCAAGTTGAAAATGAAATTTCGAATGAAAGAAGAACTTTTGCGCGCGTGTCCCATGCTTTTAATCAGTGTGATTCGATGTAAAGTAATTTAGTCTGTAATTGAACTGCGGGGCAAATTCTGAAATCGAAATTTTCATCAGAATTTCCGGATTCAATGGTTATTTTTATTCAGACCAGATTACTGGAGTGCAAAAAATATCGAAGAATCTAAAACAATGCTTCTTTCATGTTTCGTTTTTGCGTCCGTAGAATCTGGAACTCGCCGTTGAAATATTTCTTGAATTCACTGTACAACAAGTATATCCGATCCATCATACGAGTAAACCGGATATTCCCGAGAGTATCGCGGATTCGGGTGTACACGGGGTTCGCTGGTAATCGGATTTGCGTGTTGCGCCGAAGAATACTTGTCCACGAATCACCGCCGAAAGTATCTTAACGCCGGGGTCTCGGCTAATCTTTCGAACGACGGCGGTAGCGGGATTCGGTGTTTGCTCGGGGAAAAAGAACCGGTAAACCGTGTCCGCTCATTCATATGTATGCGACCCAGTTTTCGAGGGTGGCCTGGCTGGGCTCGTTCAAAATTCGAGCCGTAGACGTGTCCCGGTCAAATTTTTTGACCCCGGGGCCGCGGCTGTTCGGGAAATTTTAATGAAGCCGTGTAGGATCAGTCGCGAACGTTGCCGGGAAATTGACTCCAGTAATTACACGCTCGCGCTCGCATACGCATTCGCACTCGCGCCAGCAGAAGGCCGCCGCTCGTCGTTGCCAGCTTTACTCGACCTGGCAATTAACGAGAACGTAAAACGAACGGCGTAACAACGCGACGATGAACGCGCGGAAACGCGATTCGAACTTCGCTCGGCGCGGTCGATTGTGCCCCCCTCGAAAGGATGTGCGGCGGATACGTAATTTCCGCGAGCCGAGGTGTTTAGTCCTCCCGCGAGATCGTTCGGTAACTACGTTCCCATCCCGACTTATGGGACTCCGCGAGAATCCTATTGGTTCCTCGCAATTATTCACTCTTATTTTCTGCGTACGCAAGTTCCCCGCTGTTTCAAAATTACATCTCACCATTAGGCCGCCCGCACACGGGTCGATCGTCGATTTGGTCGATGCGATCCCAGTCGCGTCTTCAAGTTCGTACGTCGTACGATTCTTGAGACGGACGCGACTGTCATCTGCACACGAGTCGATTGCTTCTCAGTCGATTTGTGTCTTTCAAACAGAAAGGAACGCGTTTTCATTTTCAAAACTGAGCAGTTCTAGTGATGAGGAAGACTTCGTTATGTTTTTGTGGTACCGGCGGATGAAAAGAAGAAGAAATCGCAGATTATGTGTGCATCTGTACATTGAAAACAATTTTCACATTCGATTATTTGTTGGAGCACGAGAAATGCAAGAGAGTGATTCGAAATTTCTGACATTTTATAGAATGAACAAGGAATCTTACATCCATCTTGTAGAAACTGTTGCTCCAGCTATTCATTAAATTATATTAAATTAAAAGCCTAGAAATAGAAGTTCATTAGGTTACGAATGAGCTTATTTAATAAATATACATAGACCACCATTGAGTGCAATGTACTGAAACTACAAAAAAATAATGGCCAAATCATGGTAAATTACATGAACTGCACAAACTTTCCTCCATGACCATTGAGGGAATCGCACGAGTCGTACGATCCAGTCGACTGTTTTGTTTCGCTTCCGATCGCACGCGACGTGAATCGAAGCGATTTCAATCGCGGAGATTTGAATCGACCACTAATCGATCCGTGTGCGGATTCCCATATACTTGCATAGGAAGTCAAGTGGAGGGAAGATTCTCATGCGACTGGGATCGCATCGATCAAATCGACGATCCACCCGTGTGCGGACAGCCTTATATTTTGCACCTGTGGATAGATGGAGATCTGTTAAAAAAGTCGACCGGAAAATTGACCTTGACCCTTTTATCAAGATCAATC
This sequence comes from Lasioglossum leucozonium, assembly GCA_028454225.1. NCBI lineage: Eukaryota > Metazoa > Arthropoda > Insecta > Hymenoptera > Halictidae > Lasioglossum > Lasioglossum leucozonium. The sequence goes on from CM052213.1 coordinate 6,300,622, forward strand.
GCGAAGAACAAAAGTGTCCCGAGCCGAGGGTTGGTGTTTAGGATGTGGTCTGGCCGATGTTTATTGCATCATCGGAGAGCCACCTACATAGGAACACGTAGACTGTGCGATGACTACGTGTTTAAGGGCAGAGTTGGGCAAAAAGTAATTTCAATTACAATTACTTACCAATTACTGTTATTTGTAATTGCAGAAATAAAATTACAGTTACATGTAATTATAATTACTTACCAATTATTGTAATTTATAATTGTAATTGTAATTGCAATTACTTTGGCTCAACCAGTAATTGTAATTGCAGAAATAAAATTACAATTACAGTCATTGGAAGGAGTAATTGCAATTACTTAACGCGATTACAGGAATTGTAATTGGGTCTAACAATTACAATTACAGTAATTGCGTCTAACAATTACAATTACAGTAATTGTTCTTTTGAACCACTATTTTTATGTTTTGGACCATTTAACTGTTTTCTTATTGAAAATGTAATCCACTTTTGCTCATCTAATTGAAGATGTAATTAATTACTCATGTAATCAATTACTGCCCAACTCTGTTTAAGGGGACAGAGGTCTGGCCGGTGATTATTTCATCACCGGATAGCCGCCGTCTTTTGGTAAAGTGGACTGGCCGATGTTTATTGCATCATCGGAGAGCTACTATAGGTTCGGTAGAATTAGCGGATTCTCCAGCGTTTATCTCATCACCAGGTAGCCACTATGGAATAAGGGGGTTGTGGGTTTTCGACTCGACTCGTATGGGTTGATACACCTCGAGCGGCAGAGATGTATCGTCGCGGAATACCAACGACTGGGGATTCGAGATTGTCTGAGAGAAATGCAGTACTCTAGTATTAGGAATAAAGTAATGATATATTCTTAATCAGATTAGGTTTACAAATATTCCGTGTAAATATGTCGCGGAATTATTAGCCTCTCAGTTTTCACGCACCGAGAAATGCGGGGGGGTTCTAACCGCGATCTTTGTAACCCACGTACTTTAATTTCGCTTTCTAGTTGCTCCGATAAGGACTAGCCCGATCTTGCTATGACTTTATTGTGTCGCGGACGAAGTTCTACTAACTTGAGAACGCGTATGTCACCCGATTTTGAGGAGGGCCTAGGTCCCCTATACAGGGTGTTCAGCTAGGGAGCAATTTTAAGGGGTGCTTCTCAACGACAATATAAAAACAAAATGAAAAATAAAAAAATTTCGATTTCGGCTTTGTTATTTAGTTATTAACAATTAAAAATCCGCCTAAAATGCCTCATACAATATCCCCAAGATCGGTCCTATAGAGCTGGGGGCCATGTATGGCTCCTTTTGTTTTGTAATTTATATCTAAGAGGGTTCGATGACCCGTCATCCGAAACCCTTCGTGGAATCAATATTTCTAATTGTTCCGACACTTATTTTCCGGAAGGGCGAAAAAGGTTATCACCCAAAAGGTGTCTAACCGTAACAAACGTCTGAAAGGAACGTCTCAAACTTGATAATCAACCTAGTCATTTTTGTTATAAACGTGTTACCGATGTTACGAGCCGAGGGTTACGCTTTGGCGTGATCCGAGGGTTGGTGGTTTAAGGATGTGGACTGGCCGATGTCTGTTTCACCACCGAGGAGCCACCTAGATAGAAACACGCACTGTGCGATGATTATTCAGTCATCTGGTCGCTACGTGTTTTAAGGGAACAGAGGACTGGCCGATGTCTATTTCACCACCGGGGAGCCACTATAGATTTGGTAGGATTAGCGGATTAATCGGTGTCTGTTTCACCACCGGGTAACCGCTATGGAATAAGGAGGCTGTGAGGTCTTCTCGACTCGACTCGTATATAAATTGATACACCCCGAGCGGCAGGGATGTATCGTTGCGGAATGCCAACGTCGGGACTCGAATAGGATAAAGAATTGGAATGCAACTTTTGATATAAAACAAGGTAGCAAACAATATATTCTAAATTGATTTGGGCTACAAATGTTTGTGTATTTATATCGCGGATCTCCTTAAACTCTCAGTTGTTACGCACCGAGAAATGCGGGGGTGCTCTATCGTGGAATTCGCAGTATACGTACTGAAGTCTAAGAAAAAATAACTGTTGCTTGACGAGGATTAGGCCTGGTCTAGCTAAGACTTGATCGTGTCGCGAACGAAGGTCTAATGACTTGAGAACGCGTACGTCGCCCAATTTTGAGGAGGGCCTAGGTCCCTTATATGCCCCCAAAATCGGTCCTACAGAGGTGGGGGTCATGTGTGGTTCTTTGTTTACTAAGGGGGTTTGGATAAACTGTTATCCGAAACCCTTCGTGAAAGTAAAATCTCTAAATTGATTCCATGGATCCAGATAGCGCGCTATCTGAAACCCTTCGTGGAATCAATATCTCCAATCATTCCGACACCTAAACATCCTGAAGGGTCAAAAGGGTCACCCAAGAGGTGCCTAACCGTAACACCGATAAATTGACTACAACAAACTGCTTTCCCTTTTACCGGACGCCGTCGGTAAATAAAATCTAGAATTTTATCGTTCGTTCCACCAATGAATCAGAGATGATAAAACAGCTCCACTTATTTTCGAATTTGCGCGCCGCAGATTGCGAGACGCAAATAAATCGGCGTAGATTTGATAAGCATAAGGAATGCAGCGTATCTTACAACCGAGCGAACCGTTTCACGTGTCCTAGTAACTATGAATTGTGGAACGGCCCGTGAATAATCCGGACAATCTAATCTTTCGCCGCAAGGTGACGGCTGAAAAAATCTCATAAAACACGGTCTCCTGAGTTACGATCATCGAACCCTCTCCCCGGATCCTCATATACATATCTAACTTTCATGCATAAATTTGTCCGAAAAAATAACTTACAAGGATTAGAATAACACGGGCTCTGCTCTCCCGTGGATTTATTGTTATACGCCCGCGACCACATTCCTCCGGTGAAAAATTGCCGCGAATATCACGAATCCTGCGCGATTTCCAGAATAATTTTCTCTCGGCGTGACAAATGTTCTTCGCGCCACTTTTAAAGCGTTTAACACTTTTCTCAAAACACGCGATACCTTCTCGAATTACGATTCGATGCTTTTCTCTTCGTCGATTAAACTCCCATCCGCTGTGGTGCTCGTATCCCGGCATTAAGTGCTGTCCGACGTTACTTACCTGTAATTTTAGCGCATCGAACACCTGTGTTGTGTACCGGAACGATACTCAAGGGTTAAGCACATTACTGCTGTCACTCAGGCAACAACGTCCCTGGAAGAAAGTTCGATGGCACGCTGTCGACGAGAATCCGGAACGGGTGGGAGCTTAAAAGCACCGCCGTTGATAAACAGCGGGAAATTAAAATAATTGCTGTCTGTGCACTCGCACCTAAAAGGATAACGGGAGAGGGGGGAGGGAAAATTAATATCGATGAAAGCAACGGCTGGGGCTCCGGCAAAAAGCATGGACCTCCATCATGGAGATGGGGGCTCACGTGTAAACGTTTTCCCCTCTCCTCCCACAGCCCCCCCCCCCCCACCGGGCGAATGCAGGAAAATATCGAGTGTCAATATTTTACCAGCACAATGGATCGTCACCTGTCTGTAGCAAACTGCAGGGGATGCATCGGAAGTGCACTTGGCTACCGCCTGCCTCTCCACAATGTCATTGAACAAAGTGCACCAGTCTTCGGTATATATATATGTATACCTATAGCATTTATTCTCACGGAATCCTTCGTAATTACAAGTCGCCGTTTACAAGCGATTATTTCGCTCGAACGAATCGACGCGAATTAGGATTTAATTAGTACGCTACATTGGTTAATTGTATTACTAATTTAGCGAGCTCGGGGCGAGTCGAGCTCTCGTTGTTGTAAAACGAACGCTTCGGCCGAAGTGGGGAACAGATTTAATCATATTAATATTTAATTATTCTACTCACGGTTTTGTTCCCCAAGTTCTTCACGCGACAGGGCAGAAACGTGGTCTTGCCCACGAGGGCGGTCACGTTGTTCGTAGTCGATAGATCGAAGTACGGTCCAGACCGTATACTACCGTCGTCTAAACTGTTGGCGCTCTTGCCGCTGCCCCCGTGAAGCATGCTGTAGCAGTGCGCCCCTAGAAAATAAAGAAACAACCATCGATTAGTTTATGTCGGTTTATTCGGACAATTTTTCGCATTGTGGCGGCTACCTCCTACGCTTGCCACAAGATAAACAGGTATTCAAGACCTTTCCCGCTTCTACCTGATCCGTCACCGATTCCTATACAGGGTGGACCGTTTAAGTAAGAACACCTAAATATCTCTTCAGGTTATTGTGATACGAAAATTATTTTTTACGTAATGTGCATGGTGTGATGGATGGGATGCATGGGAGATAAACGCGGTACAAGTATCGCGATTATGCTTCTATTGCTTTCACATTGCGTTTTCTGAACGCCGAGCTCCGCCTCGCAAATTAATTTTTTACTATTTCGATGCATGCGTAAGCCTTCGCTTATCTGTTGCACTCGAATCGACCAAAAATCATCTCTCCGTTCTCTCCAATTGTTGAGATCGCGATGTAATTTCTCGATGCACCAACTTGTGACCAAATTCGACTTAACGGATCTTGGTCTGTTCGAAATAAATTGAAACCGTTGTTCGGTAAAAAAAACTTTATTCAGAGAGCAACGAATATTTCTAACTAACAGTGGGTTTAAGTACCGCGCTCGGTCGGTGCTTCCGTGTTAACGGTTGAATCGGTTCTGCCATTGCTAGGTACGGTTAAAAATTAAGAGATGCGGAAAAAGGTGGGTTTTTCCGACTTGTCGGTGATTGATGGAAAGGTTTACTTTGAAGGATGATGAGAGTGGTGGAAACTTGGAAGGAGTAGGCTAGGGATGCATCTGGCGCAGGCAAACAAGGCTGTAAAACTATAAAAATTGGGCGCATTACCGGTGGAAGGTTGGACATGAGGCTGTCCGCTGGAATTTCCTTTTTCTTGACCGTACCTTGCCCTTTTTATGGGTTTACAATTGCAATGTACCGCGAGTAGGAAAAGGTAGCGGTCGGGTGCTTGCCCCTTCGCAGAAGGCCTTACGGTGACAAAATACTGTTGAGGGTCACGACTCAACACCAATTTTATCGTGTGAATTCTCTCCCAGAAATTTTACAGCGATATGTCCGAATATTAAAAAAGTATATTTTAGGAAGTATAATAATTGTAGCGGGTAACATTAAAATAGGTAGAATCTTAGCATAGTACAGATGGTTTAGCAACCTTGGGATATTGTTCGCTGCCTACGACTGGCTACGGTTTGGGCCTAATGAATCCTCTAGCGGGCCTAGGACGAAACGCTCCCTTTCCTTTTCCTCCTCTCTCTCACTCACTCTAGCTGCCGCCAAAGCATATTTCTAATCTAATTATAATACGTATGTCTCACAACATTAATCGTGCGAATAATTTTTGTGCGATTTTTAGCGTGCCGTTGGCAGCTGCGTCGCTCGGCAACGAATGACGCGGGGCCGCGTAAGGGCGAAGTTGCATGCGGCGAAACAACGCAGTTTTTCCAGCAGCGCAGGTTGCGCATTCGATTAAAATGTCAGTCAAGGAGCTTGCCTTGCCGGCCAGCAGTTCAGGTGATAAATGACCGTGTTTTTATCTGTATACAGCGCGGCCCGGCTACCAAGTGAACTTCCCAGGCGAATCTGTTCAAGCAGCTCTCTATGCAGGGAACGGACAAAGCCCTTTGATCGCAACAATCGCTGGCATCGTCTATTGTTCCACGGACAGAGACCGTCGCGCGACGTATACTCGATTCGACTGGCTCGTTTATCTAACGAGTTCACTGATGAATTTCTTAATGTCCGCCGATAGGAAGATAAATTGGATTGATAGCGCACCACCGTTGCACAATTCCAGCCGAGCGAACGGGCGAACTTTTAAAATGCATTCGTCGCACCCGAAGAATTATGATCGTTTCTTAAATCCAGATCTACATATGGATTAATTAATGAAAATTATGTGTCTCCGTTTATTCGGATTTTGTAGAATTTTTATTTTAACATGTGCTTGGATAATCGATTTCCATGGAAGCAACTTCATTATTCCAATAATTGCAAAATGAAAAATATAAAACCGGTCATTTGACCGGTAGGTTCAGTATTGATACACCGTGTTGGAGAAAATAATAAGACGCTTTACACTCTACGAGCTCTGTCCCGAAGTTTAGAAATGTCGACATATTGTTGTCCGATTAATCAAAGTTATTGTAAAGACTTCTTTTATTTGGCAGAAAGATCCGCACAGTCCACCGATCCGTACTCCATTAATCTCTTTATAATAAAAAGGAAGAATAATGTAAAGGGAGAATAATATGTAGCGAGGAACGGAACAAAAAGATGGAACCGAGAAGAATTGTCCCGCTAATGAAAGGATCACAGTATGGCGACCACTTCTCTTTATAAACACGTTGCGCTCCCGGGCGACCTGTCTGCAGGAAGCGAATATTATGCAAGTAAACGGTTGAAATGTTTTTATTCTCCGCCCTTATTATTCAATTTCAACATCGCCTTAATATTCCGCGTTGTTAGCAAGAGCACACCATTATTTACTTGCGTACCTTCATTATTTTTAAATATCGTGACTACGTAACGATGGCTTCTCTTAATAATAGCGCGTTCTAAACGGAACCGTATATTTTTTTAACGAACTAATCGATGCAGCTCGTTGTTTCCTACGAATATACTTCAGCCTCTCATCGGGCGAAATTATTAATTGTCGAGCGATTTATTCGTTAAATGACAAGTTAAGCAACTTCGTGATCCTTTTGCGACCCGAATAGCAATTTTCACGTTAATTAGTATGTTCCACAATCGTCTAGAACATTGCCCACAAATATGTCGCTCATGTTCGCAGTCTACGCCACTCAAACGCGTTAATACGCTACGCGTTCAATTCTAATTCTGTTAATTATAGTTCCAGACGGATTAAACGTGCTTAGAAAGTTCGGTTCGTGTGTTTGACACTTTTGTCCTAACTTTCCCGCTAATATCTCGACGGCCTGTGCTTCCAGCGTGCGGCACTCAAACAGTTTTCGATGTAGAATTTCTATTATCACCGCGCCTCATTTCCAACAAACGGAAATCCCAAACCGAAACCGACACACTATTTCCTCCGTCGAGTCGTCTCGCGTCGACTCCGTTCCTCTCTATCATCAATTTTCTCGCGCGCGATGTTTCATCTCGAAGTGTCAGGGAAAGATTCCCGGTTAAAACGTTCCGCAAGTGTTCGCGGGTCCGACAGGGGATTCGGCGTCTAACTGTACACACTTTCGGCGAAGTTGCCAGCGGAAACTTCGGCCGAGCAGAAGCTTGAAACGCAACGGGCCGAACTTCGATGGAAAAAGAAGTAACGCCGATTCAGCCGGTGCCGCGAACAATTACCGAACTTGTTTATTATTTTAGCGCGCGGTCCTGGAGTCGTGTTACACGCCGCGCCGTTGCACAGTGGGTCGGATTGGGGTAAGGTCTGACTTCATCCCCAAAAACGAACTTCCTTGTATTGAGAATAACAAAATTCCAATGTTTGCGGCGCTACGGTTCGATCAGTTACTAGTAAATATTATTAACAATAATATGATCGCTATAAGAAACATATTCCTTGTATTGATATCTAATCAATGAACATTGCTTCCAAAATGTCCGCGGACCTCGGAAATGAAGAAATTAGTATAATTTAATTAATATTATAGTTGCAATAAACGTTGAAAGTTGGACAAGAGTATTTTTCCTATTTAATATTTTCTCTCGCATTTTTTTTTTTAATCAAAGAGCAGATTTTTGCGATAAGGAATCGTATCTTACATTATTAATTAATTTGCATAATATGTCAAAACTCAATGCTGAACTACATGGAAAAAATTTTAAAAATTCTTTATAATCGGTAAGGGGTATCTTCCAAGTCCCAAAAAATCCCACTTTCTAACAAATTGGAATATTTTTCGGACACCTTCTTCTAAATAACTATAAAAAAGTCGTTTCCCCCCTCAAACCACTATTCAGATTATTATTGCTTTCCAAATAAAATAACTGATATTTATATTTTCAAATCACCAAACAATTCTTATGTCAATTGTTCGCATAAATCTCGTCCAACAATAGTTGAATGTTAATAAATGAATCTACCGATTTGGTACATTCACATAAGTGGTTAAAAGAAGTATTATATCTTTCAAATTTACCGCCTAATATCGATTGGTATAACCTAGATCGTTTCAAATACACTCAGTGTAGTGACAGCCCTTATTCAAATATTAAATCACATCAAAAACAAATAAGCTAGTTTTATAAATAATATTTATAAACATTTTTTGTCAATACGTTCTATCAATAATATATTTTGAAAATTGTTACAATATACATATATTTTAACAGACGCAAAGCAAATACATCTTGAAAATGATTCAAACTAGATTCGAAACGTCGATCATTATTTGATAATCTGCAAAATTGTTTTTGATTTAGTAACTGATCGAACCGTAGCGCCGAAAACATTGGATTTTTGTTATCACACTATTATTTTTTGAAGTTACTAAAAAAATTAAGGAATTAGATCAAGAAGCCCTAGAATTAATAATTAAATAACAGGAAATATAATAATATTGATAATAATGATAATACTAATAATAATTATAACACTAATGGCGATAATAATAATAGTAATAACATTGATGTATTTTTTCTTAACTAATCCTTAATCTGACATTAGCACATTGCCCAGTCTAAGTTTCGCGTCCATACCTTTTACGAATTAAAAGTTACGAGGCTATGTCACACTTTACCCGCATCCGGCCCACTGTGCGTTGTCGCGAAATTGTGGCGAAAATAAAAATTCATCGCGAAACACCGAAACTAAATAACACCCGGAATACTGTATTTCCAATAATTCGTTACCTCGAGCGTTTGTTTATCACCTTAATTCAAATAAAACATGTCCAACTCTGATGAGTGTGTATCGAGTCGAAAATACTACGTATTTGACTTGACGTTAATTCATTTATCAGTTAAAACCAGGCAAACTTTCGCGGATGTGATGTTTTTATATTGATTTACGAGTGGATACGAACACGTTGAAAACTGGGGCACGAGGAAGTCTATAAACTGACACCGCGAACGTGAAAGTATGTCCTGCCCGATGGTGGGGATAGAATTTTGACAGTTACGGTGGAGATCATTGCGACGGTTACGGAGAGAGTATCGTGGCGAACAACAATCGCAGCGTCGGCGCGCCATGTATCTCATCGCGGCGCGGCGCGTCTCCGAAGCGGAAACAGAAGCGGCCGCGCGCAATATCCACTCGTCGCGGCGCGTAACTTGCAATATTTCCTTGCACGCGGGTAAATTGGAGATATTGCATTCCGCGAGGCGTAACTTCCGCCGGCGCGAGATCGTACTTTCATTACACATCCGCGAAGGTCGGCCGGTGATCCGGGCGAATGATTTTTACTGCCTTCGTTTAACGATCGCGCCCCGTTCCCAGAAATTATTGTTCCCGCGGGATCACCATTCCGACGTAATTTCCGGGCTCGCCGGTGCCGTTTACAATTCGCCCAGACATTATTTCACCGGCGGCTTCGCGACGGTACAGCTCGCGGTGGAAATTATCGCGGTAGGGGCGATTCCTTGCGTCGAAGTTAATCAAAATTATGGCATAACATTTTATTTGCCCGAGACGTATGTAATTCTCGAGGAAATAGGAGAGAGGAAGGGGTGGTAATATGTTTTTTATATTCTTTGATTCTTATCTTCGATTTCGCTTTGAAAGGGCATAGCCGATTGAGATGGTCAAAACTGCTCTTAGGCTGTTGAACCATTCGAAAGCTGACCAAGAAAAACCCCTCTGAGTAAAATTTCAGCCCTCCAGCTTGCCTGTGAGGGCAGTTATAGGGTAAAATAGGTTTAGCGCTTTTTCGCTCTCTGGTGCTTTCTAAAATTCTGAAAAAATGTGACATATTTCGGGTCCTAAGGCGCATTTTATAGAATTTTTTCAGATTTTTTTGTTGCAAACTGTGTTTGTGAAAAATGAAAAACCCCCAAAACTTCGGAAAAATGCAGATTTCTCGAAAATATGAAAACATGCTATTTTAGTGTTTAGTTCCCTGATAAACTACTATAAAAGGCAGTGTCCTCGATTTTTTTCAGATTTCTTGTTGTGGGAGATCATTGTCAAAAACAATAAAAACCGAATTTCTTCGACGCTTCTGCTGTTAAGACGAGTAACATTTCAGCCCTCTAGCTTGCCTGCGAGGGTAGTTATAGGGTAAAATAGGTTTCGCGCTTTTCCGCTCATTTTCCGCTGTCTGGTGCTTTCTAAAATTCTGAAAAAAATGTGACATATTTCGGGTCCTAAGGCGCATTTTATAGAATTTTTTCAGATTTTTTTGTTGCAAACTGCGTTTGTGAAAAATGAGAAACCCCCAAAACTTCGGAGAAATGCAGATTTCTCGAAAATATGAAAACATGCTATTTTACTGTTTAGTTCCCTGATAAACTACTATAAAAGGCAGTGTCCTCGATTTTTTTCAGATTCTTTGTTGTGGGAGATTAATTTCATTTTACTTCAAAATGTTACGTAAATATTTTTAGAACATTACAAAAATATTGTTAAAATCATATGAGTAAACTATATAATAAGAAATTGAGAAAATAAACTATGTCGCATGGGAAAAAAAATTTGTCATCGACGGGGTTCGAAACCTAGTATATTCCGCTGTGTCAAATCGCAGTTTTTAGGTAAAACAATTGCGTATTACTTAATGTAAAAATTAATGTATGCATTAATAATAATATTATGTATGCATTAACGTAAAAAATTGCTTAATGTACACCCACGGTAAAACCTAAAATGTAATTTTCGTCTTAACAGCAGAAACGTCGAAGAAATTCGGTTTTTATTGTTTTTGACAATGATCTCCCACAACAAGAAATTTGAAAAAAATCGAGGACACTGCCTTTGATAGTAGTTTATCAGGGAACTAAACAGTAAAATAGCATGTTTTCATATTTTCGAGAAATCAGCATTTTTCCGAAGTTTTGGTGGTTTTTCATTTTTCACAAACACAGTTTGCAACAAAAAAATCTGAAAAAATTCTATAAAATGCACCTTAGGACCCGAAATATGTCACATTTTTTCAGAATTTTAGAAAGCACCAGAGAGCGAAAAAGCGCTAAACCTATTTTACCCTATAACTACCCTCACAGGCAAGCTGGAGGGCTGAAATTTTACTCAGAGGGGTTTTTCTTGGTCAGCTTGCGAATGGTTCAACAGCCATTGAAAGACCTCTAAGGGCAGTTTTGACCATCTCAATCGGCTACGCCCTTTGGTTTACAATGTAGGTAAGTGAATCTTTATGCAAAATAAAAATTGTGTGCATCGAGTGGAAGTGATTTGAGCCAGATAGACATTCCATTGGGTTGTAAAAAAAAGAAACAAAACCGGGCAGAAAGCCAAATCTATTTAGAAGGCTACTACGCCAAGAACGAGAGCACCAAATATTAGGAAGTTTCAATTTCCTTTATCCATCGACGATAACAATGAACAATACCGTCACGTCCCAGATCCTTGAATGCGTCTTCAATTGGCATGGTTCCTTAGCAGCTGAATGACATTCTATTCGAGCATGTCCCATTCTCGACGAGGTTCCTTTGTCCTGTCCTCCATCTTCGAATTATAATTTCGTTTCTCCGTGTCAACGTGTGAGTCAAAGGAAACATCGCGGAATAGAACAGAGTATCCCCCAGCGTACCCTCCTCGGAAAAAAGATCGGAAAAATTCCTTCCGAGCATGAAAAGGGGTTACGAAGGAGAAAGAGAGAGGGAGAAATAGTGGAATGAGCTCAACAGGGATAATCCATAATTAAATTAATCTGACTTCATTGTATGCTCTCGTCAAACGGCTCTGCCAACTGTTCCAGGGTATAGTTCCGCTCGCCCACGTGAACATGCGAATTCTTTCCCACCAAATGACGCCAGGCCACCACCCGTTGCCTTCGTCGAATTTAATAAAGAAGTTCCCGGATTAAACGAACTTCCGTTCGCTCCGCGAAACCATATCCCCCGAGAGCTCGAATCGCCATTGTAGTTTTCGAAAAGAAATGAAAAACGTACTCGAGGAGCATTCTTTCGTTCTGCGCCTTCCACTAATTCCTAGGACCGACGGATTTTCTCAAAAACGACGCGTCACAGTGAAAAATAAGTCAAGTTGAATGTAAAATCAAAATTAATATGAACGGAATTCAAATAAAAATTACGAGATCTGTTTATTCGGATCCCGTGCAGTTTTTATTACGATATGTGCTTGGACGAAGAAATTAAAAATTAAAAAAAGCAACAGAATGGCAATTACTGTGTTAAAAAAGTTCGAAAGATCGTTACGCACCGATCTCTCGATCGGAGGGAAACACTCGGATCTGTCTTTCCTGCACACGGTCCCTCTCGACACTGAATTGCTTCCGGAACAATGTTCGGAGTTTTGTATAACGCTGCGCGAGAAATTGTCAGCGAAGACAGGTCATTAAAACGGCAAGAAGTCACGGGAAACGTCGAACGCTCTTCTCGAAGCAATTCAACTTCCGAGCGTTAGTCACGCCGAAGCGTCTGCACAAAGGATCACTTCGAATCGAAAACTTCCAGCTTCCATGAAAGATTGCCATACTGCGGATCGAGTCGACTCGGACCGTTTAGTCCTAACGATACCGATTCCGAATACCTTCTAAAATAAATATTCAATTTTTTATCGATCGTAAAATGTTAAAATCTGTATTAATGTTTTCAGTGCTCGGGTTCGATCAATTGTTACTATTTAATAGCATGTTTGCAATACATTTATCAACGTTTCGGTCTTATTTTAGACCATTTTCAAGAACAATAATTGCTGTGAAGTAATAACGTTTCCTTTTAATATACAGGGTGGCCCGTTTAAATAAGAAAACCTAAATATCTCTTCAGGTTATGTGATGCAAACATTATTTGTTACGTAATGTGCATAGTGTCAATGGACCAAATATTTGGCACGTATTTTTTTTTTCGGAGTTGTCAAGGTTATCGATGTTTTTTGCTACATAACTACATTTTTTTTTTATTGTATAATAACATTTTATGTATAATAACATGACCTCGAAATGACCTTGATCCTCGAAAATTAAAGTTATACCTAGAACTGATGTCGAATATCTTCGGCCACGACTCCTGAACCTACGAATGCGAAGAAAATATTTTTTATCACACTAAGAATATCGATCAACAGATGTGTGTATGTGTTAACTGTTAAAACAACACTCACGTTCTCTTAAGTTATCATCAGAGATGTTCAAAATGGTGTCCTTCTACGTTGATACATTTTCTGAAACGTGCAATGACCGACTGTACAGGTCTTTCAATTGTTTCGGAATTAATATCAGCACCAGCTCTAACTATTCGGTTCTTCATATCCTCTGGTGTAGTTGGTCGTTCATTATAAACTGTTTGTTTAAATTTTCCCCACAAAAAAGAGTCCATTGGTGTGAGGTCTGGTGAACGCGGTGGCCATCCTAGAACTCCGGTACGACCAATCCATCGATTTGGAAATTTTAAATCCAAAATTTGTTTGACAAGGCGTGTAGAATGAGCCGGACAACCGTCATGCTGATACCACATTCTTAAACGGATATCTAGTAGTACATCCTGAACAAGCATGTGTAGCTCATTTTGCAAGAATGTTGCATACTTTTCTCCATTTAAAGTACCGTTTATGAAATAAGGACCAATTATTTGATTATTTAATATGCCACACCAGACATTTACACTCCACGGTCTTTGTTTATCCACTAATCTTAGCCAGTGTGGATTGTCAGTTGACCAATAATGCATGTTTCTTAGATTTAGCTGTCCATGGTTGGTGAAAGACGCTTCATCAGTAAATAGTGCTCTTTTAAAAAATGATTCGTCATTTTCGTATTGCTGCAAACCCCACCGAGAAAAATTCATACGATTTACAAAATCTGTTCCGTGAAGGTCCTGATGTAACGATAGGGATGAAATTTTTCTTCTTTCAATATCCGTATTATGCTTGTTTTAGAAATGCCAGTTTCACGCTCGAGTTGTCAAACTCACTTGTGGAGTTTCGTTAACTTTATCGACAATAATTATTTTGTTTCTTTCGTTCGTAACAGTTCCGATTCTTACACGCTTTTTGACAACAGTACCAGTTCCACGAAAATGACTGATCAACTTTTTATAAATAGAAAGTGATGGACAATTACGGTCTGGAAATTTATCTTTATACATTCTAATTGCTTGCCTTAAACAATGATCAGCTTCACCGTAAATGAAGACCATATCAACTTTCTCTTGCATTGAGTAATTCATTTCAAACGGCACATCGATACACGCATTGATAAACAGAAACTGATCGGAATTTCAAATCGTTAGGTATCATCAGTATTGTGACAGTAAACATGTTTATTTACATTCACGCTCTTGATGTAGAGTCTTGGTCAAAGCCTACGATCTCAATAGACATGAGTTCTAGGTAAAATTTTAATTTTCGAGGATCACGGTCATTTCAAGGTCATGTTATTATACATATTGAATGTATTTTTTATCAGTTACACGATGCAATAAAAAAAATGTAGTTATGTAGCAAAAAACATCGATGACCTTGACAACTCCGAAAAAAATGACTCTCGTAAAAAAAATATTCGTGCCAAATATTTTGGTCCATTGACACCATGCACATTACGTAACAAATAATGTTTGCATCACAATAACCTGAAGAGATATTTAGGTGTTCTTATTTAAACGGACCACCCTGTATATTATTATTATACTTTCTAAAATATACTTTTTTAATATTCGGACATATCGCTGTAAAATTTCTGGGAGAGAATTCACACGATAAAATTGGGGAGAACGGAGAGATGATTTTTGGTCGACTCGAGTGCAATAGATAAGCGAAGGCTTACGCATGCATCGAAAAAGTAAAAAATTAATTTGCGAGGCGGAGCTCGGCGTTCCGAAAACGCAACGTGAAAGCAATAGAAGCATAATCGCGATACTTGTACCGCGTTTATCTCCCTCGACGGTCCATTAAACCCGACTAAGCGAGGATAATATCGTTCCATAACAGATGAGCCGCGAACCATGCATGTCAGCGATTTTCAGGGAATTTCGAATTTAGCTTGATCGTTGGCCTTTCCTTCCTTTCGGCCTTACATCCTTCCCCCGGACCTGCTTGGGCAACCGATTACATCCCCGAATATCGTTACGGAGAATACAATTTTTAGCTAAAAATCAATACCGAATTTTTTTTCGATCTGTTAATTCGATGGATTACAGGTTTCGTATTTAGAATTAACAAATACTAATCTTCATCTCCAATTTCGAATATTTGGGGAATCAACTGGAGAGTGAAGCGATCGAATCGCTTCCAGCTCGCTCGCTGATCTCCGACATCATTGTCACACTCTGTCCCCCGGTTTCCCATCACAATTCGCTCTCGCTGCGGGAGCTCTTCATCGTGCGCGGCAGGTCCTGGAACGGTGGAATTTCGTCGTAGCTGCTGCCGCTGCCGCTGCGCTGGTTGCGGAGGTGGGCGAGCGAAAATTCTCTCTTAAATTTTCAGATTTTACGGCTCGCGGGTCGAAGCCGGCTCGTAAAACATTCGCGCGCCGTGAGAAACAGAAGAGATAGGTCGGATGAGAGAGGGTTTGGGTAAGGGGTCGGTACGGCGCGCGGGGGTGTCGGAGCGAGGCATGGGGCGGCTCGGATCTTTCAATCTAGGAGCAGCGACGAAGAAAGAGCAGGAACCCTGAGTCTGCTTTAAAATTCAAATTCACAACTTTTGCTTAAACGTCTCTTAGATAGCCGAGGGGAGGATGCGCCTCTCGGTCCCCGAGAAAACCGCGGTGAGGATCCGCTCGCGCGCGTAAAAACTCCCAGCTCCGTTCTTCTTCTTCGTCGCGGTGGTCTTCTTTTTCTTTTTTTGGCGAGCGGAAAAAAAAAGAGAGAAGGATTCGAGAGGATTGGACCGAGGACCGTGTGCACGGGAGTTCGGATCCAAGCCAATCTCTGATAAGTAAATTGGCCCGGGAATTAGGGGTGGCTCCGGCGCAATGCAATTCCGATGGTTGGAGGTTACATTACAAGACGCGTGCCGGCGAAGTTTCCCCTCGTTACCGGCGAGTTCGAGATTGCCCGGCGCGACGACGGTGCATCGATTACCGGCGAGACATCGCGCGTATGTTAGCGACCGCACGGTGTTACGTGGCGGACGCGTGACCCCCTAAGTCGGATGTCGCGTGCTCGTCTCGGTGCTGACGCGGCGAACCTGCCCACAATGGGCTACAGTATTCTCTCCGTAACTGTCGAGAAGATCTCTACCGTAGCTGGGGGATCGCGAACACGCTCGACTCACGCTAACGCAAGCGTTCACTTTATGAAACCCAACACGAGGAAGAGAATTCATCAACTAGAACATTCTAAGCATAGAGGTGAGACATCCTTAATGTTCCGTCGCTATAAATGTTTTCAATTATTTTAAAAATACGTACCAGTAATATTAGGGCAAAAATTAATCTATCGTCACCTCGGTTCTGTTATGTTTAAGCAGATACCTCTCAGACCCAAAAGACACCAGTAATCCTACACCCAAAAGGCCATGTGTTTAAAACACAGATAAGGCTAAGGGTCCTTAGTCCGACTGGCTTGAGTACTTCTTTTCTTTCGATGCAGTCGGAGAGTCAGTTGATGTTGAACGGGCTAAGAGAAAACTTGCTTCTATAAAATTCAGAAACCCGTTCCATTTTTCATGATCCTGCTTCCCACAAAAACCAACACGTACACGCAGTAAATGCATAAAGATCCACAGTCTATCTGTTGAGACATATGCGGCTAAATAATCAAGATCTTGAAAAACTTCACCTCGCCAGCTCCTCACCCCGCACCAATCTTAGGCCATGATCACAGTGGACCCGACTTCGTCCGACGTCCGACTTCGGCGCACATGCAAGAGCGTTTTGAATGCCTCGGGAGGCATGTGTTGGTGCCGCAGTGGCCCAAAATCGGACGAAACAGTCGGGGTCTACGGTAGCCG
Source organism: Lasioglossum leucozonium (assembly GCA_028454225.1). Taxonomy (NCBI): domain Eukaryota; kingdom Metazoa; phylum Arthropoda; class Insecta; order Hymenoptera; family Halictidae; genus Lasioglossum; species Lasioglossum leucozonium. The sequence goes on from CM052213.1 coordinate 6,317,722, forward strand.
AACCTTTTCAAGTGCTTCGAGAGAGGTCTCAATAGGACCCAACCCATGGGACAACCGAAGTCGGACGATGGTCGGAGGAAAATCGCATCATTTTGTTTTTCGTCCGACTCGTCCGACGGGTACACGTTCTATAGCAGACATCGGGCCACTGCCAGAACATTGGCCGACGAAGTCGGTCGTACCGGCCACCAACACATGTCTCCCGAAGCATTCGAAACGGTCGTGCGTGTGCGCCGAAGTCGGGTCCACTGTGATCTTAGCCTTACACTTTAAATCGACATTCCAACCCTAATGCGATAATACCAGTCGCAACATCTTCAACGATGTGGCTAAATAAAAAGATTGTTGAGACTGTTACGAGCCGAGGGTTACGTCGAGGTTTGGCGTCAGCCGAGAATTGGTGTTTTACGATGTGTGTAGCGGCCAGCGTTTTAGAATTAAATTCAGAACGGCGATTACTTTGGGACCGGGACGAGATCTGGGCATTTGACTACGGTTTGGGTTTGTCACCGTAATTCTTTTTATGATTATTGCCACCCGTACCCAGGTATGCCCTTGGCGTTTTACCGTTTCCAGATGTGGGGTTTTTCCTATCCCTGGTCAACATTTTCGTGCACGTGGCCGCTACGCGGGCGTCTTGTTTCCCCACTCCCACCTTGCTGCGTCTCCGCATTTTGTAGTTACCTTTACAATTCATGGGCCCATCGGAGCCCTTAGCTTAGTTTTTCTCCCACCCTCAGCGTTCAAGAAAGGGGAGAACCGAAACATCGGCGAGGCTCTCTCGGTGTTTTTAGAATCAGAATCAACTGGACAGCTTAACTGACGACATCGCGCGGTTTAGTTACTTGGTCGTCAGGCTGAAAGTTTTCTCAGTACGCCAAAACATTTTAAAACTTGAACTCTTGGTCATTCAATAAACGTAGTTTTAAATATAGTTTCCATTTGCTTATTCAAACCCTGAATAGTCCTTCAAGTTGTGAAGGTGGTCAAAATCATCAAAAACATCAAAGGTCCGAACAATCAGCGATTGATTAACCGCGGACAATTAACAATGTGGGCTGGCCGATGTGTATTGCATCATCGTAGAGCTACCTAGATAGGAACACGTAGACTGTGCGATGACTATTCTGTCATCGGGTCGCTACGTGTTTAAGGGGACAGAGGACTGGCCGGTGTTTATTTCATCACCGGAAAGCCGCTGCCTTTTGGAAAAGTGAACTGGCCGATGTTTATTGCATCATCGGAGAGCTACTATAGGTTCGGTAGAATTAGCGGATTCTCCAGCGTTTATCTCATCACCAGGTAGCCACTATGGAATAAGGGGGTTGTGGGTTTTCGACTCGACTCGTATGGGTTGATACACCTCGAGCGGCAGAGATGTATCGTCGCGGAATACCAACGACTGGGGATTCGAGATGGATTGAGAGAAATGTAGTACTCCAGTATTAGGAATGAAGTAATGATATATTCTTAATCAGATTAGGTTTACAAATGTTACGTGTAAATATGTCGCGGAATTATTAGCCTCTCAGTTTTCACGCACCGAGAAATGCGGGGGTGTTCTAACCGCGATCTTTGTAACCTACGTACTTCAACTTCGCTTTCTAGTTGCTCCGATAAGGACTAGCCCGATCTTGCTATGACTTCATTGTGTCGCGGACGAAGGTCTACTAACTTGAGAACGCATATGTCACCCGATTTTGAGGAGGGCCTAGGTCCCTTATATATTCCCAAGGTCGGCCCACCATCAAGGTGGGGGGCCATGTGTGGCTCTTTGTTTTGTCATTTATATCTAAGGGGGTTCGATAACCCGTCATCCGAAAACCTTCGAGGAATCAATATCTCTAATTGATTTCACGGATCCAGATGACACGCGTTCTGACACTTATCCTCCAGAAGGACCAAAAGGGTTATCACCCAAAAGGTGTCTAACCGTAACAAGACACATGTAAGAGGTCTTTTGGAAGCGGTATTCGTCGTTCTATACCAGATCGAACGTGCATCCCCGAGAGCCTATAGAACAGCGGGACCATGACGAGAGTATATCGAAGCGGGGTCAAACGAGGTAACAAACGTCGCCGCCTACCATTCTCACAATTCAATCACTGTCAGCCCCGGTGTCACGACTGTGGTAGCGAACGTCTTTGCGCTTCCGCCCTTCTCATTAGCAGTCTCGAAAACCGTGAACAAACCGGCTCTCCTCCTCCACATCTCACTCACTCGGCCCGACCCGGCCCGAAACGGAAAACACTGCATGGCGATGCGGTACCGGCCGGTTGCAGTCCAAGCGCAAATTGACTCTGAGCTCTTCCTGAAAATCAAAGGATAGACGACGACACACAGGTAGCGACGGCGGCGCGGTGGCTCGCTCGGCAAGAGATAAATACGTCGTCGGAGTCCGGATCATAAATAACGCTATTCGCCGCGGATGCTTCTCGCACACTCGACGCCGAATCAATATCCCGAGCGTTTCTATATCCGAGCCGGCAGGATATCGGCGAGCCCGTCGTAATTTCAGATTCGCGGAGATAGAGAGGTTACGTACGGCCCGTCCCGACCCGACGTCGGTTACCAAGCCCGGAAGAAGAGGGAAAGAACAGGGTTCGGGAGGATTGCTCGTCTGAACCGGGTGTTGCGCTCCCGTGAACGTTCCCGGCGCATATTGTGTAGGGGATTCTAGTAAAAAGTTTACGATCCTGCCCCGTCAAACACCCGGAAGAACGACAATGCCTGGCTCTCCCTCTCTCTCTCTTGCGCGCGCGGATTCCGCTGCCAAGGTAGACGGCACGAGTCAGCCGAAGGGGAAAATGTAAAATGACCCTGCCAATGAATTCCTGCGCCGGGACCCTGGCAAAGAAACCGTTGTTGCCCGTTCGCTGGCAGCGCTCGAAGCGTCGTCGAAGAAGGACGCTGTGCCCGAACCGGACCGGACCGCCCAGTTATTTGTGACTCTTCCAAGAAGATTTATCATCGAATTGATTCTCCCAGCGTCCGGTCGGATTAAATTCTACGCTCGAACGCGGCGAGTTCGTTGCCCGCTGCACCTCCGCCCGGGATTCCTTTATATTTTTCGCGAGGACTTTGGTTGTAAAATGTCGTGCCGAAATATTTTGCGCGTATGTTTAACAAATAATTTATTCACAGCACGGTTGCCGGCCGAATTAACATTGGGCGATTTATTAATAACGGAACACAGTGACTTCTAGCGGTATACTGATTGTGCGTTGCGAACATCGAGATTTTCTCGCGGTTGCGAAATTGTAATTCTCTCGAGGTTCGACCGATTACGAGTTTCGTGCGATTCGAGATGTTCTCAGGTTTCCGATTTAAGCGATTCAAGACTTCTGAGTGATTCTAGTCATTCAAGACTTCTGACTTCGGCTCTGGGGTCCTTTCGTGTGTCAGCTTGGTGTTGCGAAGATTGTGGGCATGGACCCATTTTGGGGGGAAAAAGCAACCCCATTCGTCAATTGCCTTGAGGGAGGAAGAACTTCTTTTCCTGTTGGAGAAGGAACAGCCCCCACCTCAAGGCTTGTTAGGGAAATTCCCGAAATGTGTTTATTATGGAACCCCGGAGCAGTGTTTATGGCTCCTTGACCTGGGTCCGGTGACGAAGGCCAAGGGGGGTGCGTATATTGCCTGCTGCAGACAGTTACAACTACCAATAAAAAATGCTAGAAACCGAACATTGGTCTTCAGTGGATTAAATAATTAACACACTATCGGCGGGAAGGGTATTAGCACCTTTTATGTTTGTAAAATACTCAACAAATCTGCTAAGGGTTGTAAATCCTCGTCATAGATTTTGCTGGTATAGGCTATTGCACAGTCAGTGCCACACACGCGTTCAATTAATAACTATTTACTTTGGATATGTGCGTTTATTATTACAATTTATCTTTAATATACAAAGTTCTTTGGTTACACGGTTGTTCTGTCCGTAAGTGCAGAGGTTCGTTCGTACAAGAGAAATGGTCAATGCGTTCAAAGTTCTAACAATTCTGACCCGCAGCGGCCAAACATGCCTACTTATACTCGTGGGTAAAAAGGGGATGTTTTGTTGCTTTTAACCAATTAAAAACCTTCCTTCTGGAGGGCAGTGGCAATTTCCAGAGAAGCCACCGCCCACCGTAACAGAAACGATGGAGGGAAATCCGCTGTACAGAGAGGAAGTCAGAAACAGTACTTTATGGGTGACGACGCTTAATGGGTGGAAAGGCCCAGGTATGACCCAGGTCAATAGGGATGGCGAAGCTAGTTTGTCGAAAAGGGTCTTAAAAATGTAACATTGTTTCGAGGGAACGTGACTTCCCAAGAATTTTGGGGATTAGGACCCAAAGAGCGCACGTGCAACAAACATTACGATGTAATAAAAAATCTTCGGGTCCTAGTCCTTGACGATAATTTCTGGCCTTCTTTAGCAGTTAAAACCTATTCTAACAATGTTAAGAAAACAATCCAGCTTATGCATTTCCTGGTGATTTAACTTCGAAATAAGAAAATCTGTATCCCCTCTTCCTCTTTCGACACGGTTCAGTGTCGGAACGAGAGGGTACAACGTCTATCCCTTTCCAACGAAAGCGACGCCAACTAGAATGTAGCAGCACAATTGAAATTATCAAAAGCAACAGCACATAAACTGTGAATGGAGGGCCGGGACAATGGCGACGCAGATGTGAGCAGACGTACTGGAATATCCAGTGGCCGTATCAGTGACGTTCTAAATCGGCGCCGAGAAGTATTTTAGGGTGCTCGTTACCTTAATGAGTGTCGAGCTCCGAGCAAGTAACGCTAATCGGTGACGGGACTCCTCGTTATCGTTCGTTTTCCAGGAAACTAGATCGTTATGGCGGCCGACTAATTTAACTATCTCGCCTTGGCCACTCTTTTCTCTCGCGAGAAAAATTGGCAAGAACGCCTCTCTCTTTCTCTCTCTCATTGTTTAATTAAAAAGCTTCCTCTCCCTCGCAAAGCCGGTGCAGTTTAACGGATATTTTTAACGATCGAAGCTCGGAATCGCGTGAAATGGAACAACACAATTAGATGGAAAAGCTTGCCGATCATGAAAAATATTTTTGTTATGCAGAAAAACTGCTCCGTTTGTCGATCAAATATTTGGCACGTCTGCGATGTCGTCTCCTAACTCAATCACGAGAAACGTTTGCTTACATTCCACGTGTTATTTCCGACTTGAGATAGATGTTCTTCCAGTTGCTCGATTTGTTTACGACAAGTTAATTAACAATGTATTTTTACTTCAATGGGCCAGGATCGAATGGACAGGAATATGTAGGCAGACACGCAGAATCTCGGTGAAAAATTTGAATGAGCAGAGTATCCGAGAGTGCATATCGTGCGCCGCAGGAAATCGAGCCAGATAATTTCTCAAAGCAATACTTCCTTTGAAAGTTAAATCAGTTTGAAGTAGCACGATGTTACGTCCTGAATATCGATAAACAGCATGCTTTTCACGAAAGTTTTCTGTTTATGCGTAGGACGCCGCAGAGTGGACTGGATCGAGAAATTTAGTGACATTTCATGAAAAAGTCGACTTTCTCGTATCGATTTCTAATAAATTCGTATTGCTTCCTAAATGTACATCAACATCGGAGCTGAAAAAATTAATGTTTTACCACGAAAACTATAGTTAATATAAATTCATGAAGATAGACATTGGGGATGCACTATTTTTCAGCCAAAAATTGCTTCTTTTCATCGAGGTGTCCTGATTACCCTATTTAATATTTCTTCTGCCTCTTTTGCGTAAATGAAAAACAGTCCTTTGGGTTAACAATTACCGCTGTTAGTTCAGGATATTTGCTCGTAATGTATTAAAAATTAATATTTAATGAAATGAATAAAATCGACATACTTTCTTAAACATTTCGAAGTGTATCTTTTAATGGACACAATTGGACACATTCGGACAAATTAGATCATTTTTATTAGATCTTCCTCTACATATCCCCACAAAAATCATATCTAGCCCGATCCAGCTGAACAATTTATTGTTGTTTAAAGTTACCGCGACGTGTCACCTGACGTATAGCAACTCACATATAGTAATACATAAGTAATTAAATACCAACCAAATATGATTATTTTTGCAATTTCATTCACAGTTTATACCTACCTAAAACAAGTATGTAATTTTTAACAATAGTATAATTTATCTACTAATTTTATTGTTAAAAATATAATGAACGGTAAGAATATAACTTGACTACGAGTTTCTTAGTTTCATTGTTAACATCAATTTAAAAACGTAATGGTAAGATTAAGTGACTTACCTTTTATATTTGTTATATTTTTGTTAATATCTTTATCTTCTATAAACACATAACACAAATATGAAATAATACGAAATAACAAAGATCGTGATATCTAGTATGGACATTATTTTAAAACAATTAAATTGAAATAATTATTTATAATTATTATAAATTATTATAAAAAATATTTTTTGACAGGCTTGTGAGGCAGTTTTACCATCTAGGTACATTTTGTATGCGTTGAATACAAAAAGATTTCTCGAATTTATATTTTACGCATTCTATAAAACATTACATGTATGAAAAAAAACGTAAATATAAAATACATATTTAGAAAGCCAAAAGCAGTTTGGAAGATTATACTTGAACAATTTTATTTTAATAAAAAATATCAATGAAAATTAATTCAAAATTATTGTTTAACAAAATAAAAAAAATTTTATTTGTCTTCAGTTAAAATTGATTATTTTTTACATGAATTTTAGTGTAAATTTCATCCCGATATCTCTTACGGTTCAAGAGTTATAACGAAATGTCACTAAATTTCTCTATCCAGCCCACTGTGCGCCGTCGCGTCACGCCCCGTTCGCAACCATCCTGGGATTTTTTTATGCGGAATAAAATATAAACTCGCAATACCAGTGACGGAGGTGTTTAAACATTTTTATCTACCCTGTTCAAGCAAGTATTTTCAACTTTTCAGCATCTAACCTTGGTTTCGAAGATAATATTAATACATATTCAATTTTTTATCGATCGTAAAATGTTGAAATCTGTATTAATGTTTTCGGCGCTCCGGTTCGATCAATTGTTACTATTTAATAGCATGTTTGCAATATATTTATCGACGTTTCGGTCTTACTTTAGACCATTTTCAAGAAAAATAATTGCGTCTGTGAAGTAATAACGTTTTCTTTTAATATATATTATTGAATTGTGGGTTGAAAAAGAGTAGAGAAAGGTACCAGTAACTATACTCACTTGCTATATGTGAAAAGAATTAGGACATATTTTTAAGGAACAGAAAACCCCTCTTATTTTGAAATTTTTAAATTTCTTGAAAATGGTCTAACATAAGACCGAAACGTTGATAAATATATTGCAAACATGCTATTAAACAGTAACAATTGATCGAACCCGAGCGCCGAAAACATTCATACAGATTATAAAATTAATACGTTCGTCCTAACAAAGAACACAGTGGAAACGATTCTCCTCCGTAAAGAGTTAATATTGAAGGATACACATAGCGTTTCTGGGAAGCGAATCAACCTCGTTCGTCTTTTCGGTGGGAAGGATGTTTGAGTTCGCGTTCTCCATTGAAGTTGCTAGACAGTTTTAAGGTATACAATTAGGAAGACAACTGCTATACGTCGCTACGTCCGTCGACGGTGTATTTCCCATGGAGAACTACCCGCGACACAGAGGGTAGAGTTAAGAAGGAGCAGCAGGTATTTCGGTACAAACCGTCGCAGATTAAATTTCCATTGCAAATTTCATTCGATACGGCTCTTCGCCGACGTGACGATTTACCCTCATCCCTCGGGTTGATTTTCATTTATGCAACGGACGACGGTACGCGTCAATGTCTCTCCGTGGCGGAAAGTAATACGCGTCAAACTTCTTATCGATCTCTCCTGCGCAACCGTGTAATAATTTACTCGTTGGGATCGTGCGATGAACAGCGATAGGCTAGGTGGGGCTATAAATTGCGATTTTAAATGTCTAACTGTGTCGATATGCTTATAGAATAAATTTAATAAAAAAATATCTTTGCAATAAAAAATTTTAGGTGGCAGTAGATTTAACGCATTAACGACAGGGCATTTTTATTAAAACTTTCCTATACGATGGGTAAAAATGTGATAAGTATTTTTGTAATTAATATATTTTACTGAAATTTTCAGGAATTATTTCTAGTGGTCGCTGTCTCCAAGAATGTAGACAATTCAGTCCTAGGGATATACGAAACGAACGTCTGGGATAACGGGAAGATTCGTCGGGTCAACACTAGGCGAAGGAAGCCAGCGCAGCGTTCGAACAAACGGCGCGCGGATAATTTATTTGAATATAAAATTTCCCGAGGAACGTGGTTCCGCGATGTTAAATGTAAAATTCATAAGCTCGCGGCGGGCGGACGGCCGCCGGCGCCCTCCAAAATTTTCTAAATTTCATTCAAGAGCGGCGCGGCGCGGCCCCGAGTGTTTCGAGCTCGATACCGATCGAATTTGCATTTTCATCGCGCGAAGGCACGGCGTGGCAAACCCGTGGCGGATACACGCGCGGTAGACGGAGCGGCTCGTGCGCCGTGGAACCACTTAAAAAAGCAACGTCAACCGCCATTATGCAAAACCACCGCCCTGAACCGAGGAATCACGAGAAACATTTTCATACCGGAAAGAGCAGTCCCTCCTTTTCTTCGCCCCGAATCCGCTCTCGTCCCGGGTCGAACGGCCCACGCAAACAGGAAGGAAAACAAGAATTATGATGGTTTCCCGGTTAAACGTCCTTTTCCCTGATTTATCCGAGCCCGCGCAAACACCGACGTTTCCGCTGCTTTTTCAGAGATTAATCGGTAGAATTGGTTTAATCGACTCGCACGTCAATCTATCTCTACAGTTTTCACCAACGAGTAATGTGATTCAAGATAAGATGCTCTTCACTTATTATACAGGGTGAATTCGATAAAGCAGAACACCTAAATATCTCCGTTACTTTTCGTTGTACAAAAAAACTTCGTAGGACAAAGTTACACTGTTTGAAGGGCCACATATAACGGTGTAAGGGAAAAAAAATTTCAAGGTCATTTTTATGAGATTTCAAGGTTATCGATGTTTTTTTAAATGGAATGATACATTTTCGTTAACGTAATGTTGTAGCTGACGAAATAACGAATTCATGCATGTAACATAATATGACCTTCAAATGACCTTCAACCCAGAAAAATGGTATAAATAAAATTCAACGTGTAAGATTCATTTGATGTATTTCTGTTACGCCAAATGTTCAAAAATACATCCCTTGAGCTGCTATACATTCAAATGTATCGCAATACACAACATAATAACAGATTCGGTGTTGACAAGAGGACAATTATGATATACCTTCACCTATACGTTCGTACAGAATCGTTTTTATCTACTACTAATTACCCAGAAGACCTTCTTGCTATCAGATTTCCACAGTTTCTAAGATTTCGCGATCAGTTTATCGGTGAACGTTTCAGAATGCGTTACTCGAAAGAAGATAAGATTGATATGATTTTCATTTATGGAGAAAGTCGACAGTGTTTAAAAGAAGCCGTGCTATTTGTACAAGGACTGATTACCTAATCGTAATTGTCCATCAGTTTCCGTTTACTCCAATTTGATAAATAAATTCCGTGGAACTGGTAGTGTCGAAAATAAAAAACGTACAGAGGTGAGGACTGTAAGGAATGAAGCAAACACAATCAATGTTCTGGCAGCAGTGAATACAAACCCTCATGCTAGTACGAGGCAAATCGCACGAGGAAGTGGCATTAGTCAAAAATGTGTAGTGCAAATACTCCAGGAACACAAATTTCACCCCTTTCACCTATCAATTCATCAAGAACTTCATGGTAGAGACTTTGTAAGTCGTGTAAATTTTTGCCAGTGGGGATTGAGATATTTGGCGTATCAGAAATACATCAAATGAATCTTACACGTTGAATTTTATTTACACCATTTTTCGGGGTTGAAGGTCATTTGAAGGTCATATTATGTTACATGCATGAATTCGTTATTTTTTTCAGCTACAACATTACGTTAACGAAAATATATCATTCTATTAAAAAAAACATCGATAACCTTGAAATCTCATAAAATGACCTTGAAAATTTTTTTCCCTTACACCGTTATATGTGGCCCTTCAAACAGTGTAACTTTGTCCTACGAATTTATTTTTGTACAACGAAAAGTAACGGAGATATTTAGGTGTACTACTTTATCGAATTCACCCTGTATTTCTACGCTGTTCAATTTTTCTGTACAGGGTGTCAAAAAATTGTATGTCACGACCATCATAGCGTGATTATACATCTACGATTTGGTGGAAATTGACATAACAAAACTCCCCGTAAAATTAACCTCGACCTCAAGGTCAAAAAAACAATATTTTTTTTAAATCGTGTCCTACTGGTCATAAGGATCAACTTTGTGAAAGAAACCATGGGTCGCATCTGATCCGTTCTTTTAAAAAATGATGTTGCATTTCTTATATTATTCTTATATTATTCATTCTGTAGTTAGGAGTATCCTGATTCTGATAATTTCATACCCAACGAGGTGTAAGGGGCAATTTACATGTCAAGGATGTCGTTTCTTTCGTAGTTGGGCGACAACTGAACTCACTGCCATCCAGGCTCGCTTTTATAGGCAGAAACTACCCCAAAAGGAGCCGCTCATCTCCACGACACCGCTTTGCGGCTTCATGCCGCAAAGACACAGCGGAATCGGCACCGCGCCGAAAAGAGCGCGGCGGCATCGGCACCGCGCCGAAAAGAGCGCAGCGGCATCGGCACCGCGCCGAAAAGAGCGCAGCGGCCTTAGACAGTCGCCGCGACCATGTGCCTCGATCGGCAAACACACACACACACGTACACGCTGTCGGCGGCAACCCTTACAGAGGTAGCTTACTGATGGTACCCGCCGAATGTTGTCATGCGAAATATTTTGGTTGAAACGACTACGACCATATAGCTGATAGTTTTTCACGCGATTCATTATCGCGGCTAATATTGACGATTTAGTCTATCGTAAGCAAGCGATTGAGAAACATGCCTTCCAGAAAAAATTTAAATTTACGGCACATGTTCCGTGCTATTGACGAAGCAGCAGGGAACTACGTGTTAGCTCGGGAAATATATAGAAATGTAGTGCGAATTAATGGAAGGCGATTACGTCCAGCAGAAATTCCAGATCGACGCGATTTTCAACGACTAGATCAACAATTTGGTGACCAAGAAGTTATATTGCGGAATCTCAATCCTCATCGAGCGGCAGGACGACCCCGCAGTCATTGGCGTAATTCCCCGCTGCTTTGTCAATAGTTGTCGCTGTTTATTTATTTATTGGCGTTAGATGTAAAACATTTACAAATGAAGAAGCTGCAAAAATTATAAGAAATGCAACATTATTTTTTTGAGAGAACGGTTGAGATGCGACCCATGGTTTCTCTCACGAAGTTGATCCTTATGACCAGTAGAACACGTTAAACAAAAAAAATTTTGTTTTTTTAACTTGATTTTCAAGATCAAGGTCAATTTTGCGGGGAGTTTTTATGTTAATTTCCACCAAATCGTAGGTGTAGAATCACGCTATGGTGGCCGTGACATATAATTTTGTAACACCCTGTACAATAGTTTAATGGCTGTTCTATGGATATTGTTATTTCAAGCTCGAAAATATCCCGGAAAATAAAAAAATATCAATGATATTTCCCTTGTTCAGAGATTTCATAAAATCAGTACGATTCGTTTAACGATGCATTGTTACTGCGTAAAATGTTACCGAAATGAATAGTGACGGCGAACGCGTTAATTGATAAAACAATTTCGATCGACTCGAATATCAACCTATCAACTGCAAAGCTTTTCCCGATAAATTCTGTAGGTACCTTTTAGTTGCTTTTTATGCGGATACGAATAATAGAAATATTTTCGAAAAATATCGTGATAAATGATTTTTCCCGTTTTCCACGTGCGATTTCATCGATTCGATGAGTCTGGTCGTTACATTATTATTCGCTCCATAGATGGTTTTGCACGATGCGCCATTAATTCATCTCATCGACTTTGATTGTATGCGTACAGATATAAAATGACAATAAATTGTACATGATCCACATAGATAAAGCATATTTATGGTCACTCCGATAATACAACAATTGGCCGATGCAACGACCGAGCCAATTGACGCTTGTTCTTTTTCTCACTTCGACGGGACCCCTCGGAGCAATACTGTGCTATAGTGGAGGAGAAAACCAGCGACGGCCCGAGCGGACCCAAGGACGAAGGACGAGCCACTCTCGAGGAGAGGAGGAAGCCGCGATCCAGAAAGGCAAGCACCGCGAAATCGTCTTCTTGGCTCGCGAGACGAAATTAACTGAATTGGCCGCGCATGAGTGGACCCTCGTGAGCTACGGACCAGAAAGTGAGGATACCGCTAGGCACAATCCGCCTCGAGTGGAGACTAGGGTGGTTCTTAGCTATAGAAGCCGTAAATTTTTTTCAAAATTTGTTTGGTCCTACCCTCCTAAAATATGACACTTGGTCAAAAAATGATATGTGAAAAATTTCAGCCTGATCGCACAATGAGAACCCGTGCCACAGAGCGCTACAACATTACGTTAACAAAAATATATCATTCCATTTAAAAAAACATCGATAACCTTGAAATCTCATAAAAATGACCTTGAAATTTCTTTTCCCTTACACCGTTATATGTAGCCCTTCAAACAGTGTAACTTTGTCCTACGAAGTTTTTTTGCTTTATCGAATTCACCCTGTATATCGTTGATTTTGTATTTCCATTCTCTATAACTATATGCAAATAAAGTACGAGGTCATCGTAAAAAAAGTTTCCGCAACTTTCAAATTTCGAAAATTGGATTTCAAAAAAAATTTTTCTTCAGCATTATATTTATTTCGTCTAACAAAACAACCTTTGTTTGACACATTTTTTCCATATATTTAGTAATAAAAAAAATTTGATTTCTCGTAAATTTCGAATATGATTGTGATCGGCTATTTTGGAAGAATTACTAAATGCTTGTAAATAAAATTAGAATTTCTTAAATGTATAATAGTTACATTTCTGTATTCCCTCCAAGAATCTAATCAAAATTCATCTACTATACTTAGGAGTGAACACATATAAGGCAGCGTAAGAGTCGCTCCACTATCTGAGAGCCAGCAACCTGAAGTGCGAATCGTAAAATAATCATGTAAACAAAATTCACCAAAAACTGTCACCATTTATTCGGATGGAAAAATGTTACCACGCTTAACTGGCAAAGAACGTGTAGAGAAATTAGCTGTTGTTATCACGTACGTAAAGTTGATATCGGAATATAATGCTATATCAACAAGAGATGAAGCAAATAAACAAAATATTTTACAAATTTTAGAAGAGTACCGACAACGGTATCCGGATACAAATAAATCTAGCTTTTCAGACGCCGTGTACTAACAAGTTTCATATTGAGAAAATCAATTTTCAAAAATAAACAATTTTCAAGCGCTCTTGCCGGCTTCCCATTGTCCGATCGAGTTGAAATTTTTCACATATCATTTTTTCACCAAGTGCCATATTTTAGGAGGGTAGGGCCAAAAAAATTCGAAAGTTGAAAAATAAGAACCACCGTAGTGGAGACGTTTCAGCGAGCCACAACTGTCTCAGAAGTTACATTATTGAAAGTTATGCGGTTAAAGCACGCAGTATTCACCTCTATTGTTACTAGTTTTTGGCCATGCGTGTACATGTGCTCAACATTGGCCGGAATATATCCACTTCGACGATATTTCGTGAATGTAAATTTAAATTTTTTATGCAAACGAAACGATGACACAGCTGCCGGACTCTCGGGACTAGCAAAGCGTAAGATCATTTGTCATCGTTGCATGAGATAGCGCGGCGGGCTGATTACATGCATAGCTGAAGTCGGAGGCACTATTGAAATATTTACGAATGTTTACAGATTCGTGAACGTTGATAAGATAGTAGAATCGGTACGGTGGACAATGACGAAACAACGATGACGACGGGAAAAATTTTCGGATGTACGCCGTAAATATTTACTTTGATGAGATATTCCCAGCGACAAACGGTAATAAATCACGTGTTAGAACAACAGGGAAGAAAGTCGCTGCACGTTGTACATCTCTATCGGAGAGCTCGCTCGTGATACTATTTCTACCGACGGACTGACGCGTTATATTCCCTCCATCCGTTCTCCGCTATCGAATCATTCTTCGTTCGCCGGTCGACTAATTATGTCTGTTCCGCGCACGATCGGTCGTTATTCAATTAAGTCTCCCGTACATCATAATCAGACCACGTCGAGCACGTCCTGCGATACCAAAGTATTCTGAGAAACGCGTAACCGCTGGCGCAGAGGGAGCGGTGAAAGTCACCGTCGATCGAGAGGTATTTAGGTTGCGCATTATTTTCTACAATCGTACCGTTCTCGATTACGATCCGCGGAGCCATCCGGAAAGCTTCTAACCAGGAAAATAGAGATCTTAAGAGTCATCGCGCCGAACAAATGCAATTGCATAATTCCCGACGATGACTACGCCGAGTTCGTAATAGTTGGCACTCGTGACGGAATGGAAACTGGCCTTATCGCTCGAACGGCCGAGTCTTTAACCAGCTCGCATAATAGTAGTATCCCCCACTCTCTGGGATCTCCACGTGCATCCAATAACATAGCCTCGCAACGCTGCATCTAGTCACAGGCGGACGCTGTCGCTAGACGAACCTAACAGCAGAAAACGAGATCCGATCCGCCAGACGGATAAGACGCGCAACCATGGCCGAGAACGAGTGCATCGTCGAGCTGGAACAACTGATCGAGAAGACGACCAAGAACCTGGACAAGGGTTTCCATAATGTTCGATACAAGCTCGAGTCGCCGACCGATGCGTTCTACCTGTCGAGCATGGTGTTCGTGAACATCATGGCGAACTATGGCAACGAGGAGCAGAAGAGGAGCATCCGACTGGTCGTCAAGAAACCGTCGCCGTTAGTCAATGTGAGGATTATGATGGGCTCCGACGCCCAGTTTCACAACGAGATACTGTTTTACGAGAAATTCGCCGTCGGCCACAAGGATGTGCCTGTTTGCTATTACATGCACGAAGAACCGCCGGTCAAGTCGGTCCTTGTACTGGAGAACATCGAGGAACGTGGATTTCGCATGTGCCCGCAGAGGTAGGACGCGGAGATTCGTTGCTACGTCTATGTTTACGGGTGACGTGTACAGTTGTCTAGTTCATGTTCAATTAGCATCCACGCTTGCCAACGCGCGACGTGCGCTTGTTACGTCCGCGTGGCGCAATGAGACGCGTAAAACCTTGTGTTTCCGATTATTAGATTATTAGCAGACCGCGATGTCGGTTCTCGTTTCGGCAAATTCCGCGTGAAAGAGTATCAGCTTTGTGTTGCCGTGCTTTTTTGAGGAACACTCGCGGGTGGCGCGCGGATGAATCTCCACTCAAGGTTGTAAGGCTTGAGACTCGCGAATGCCCTCGCACGATTGCTACTGCCCGCCAAATTAATTTTGGGCAGCCGGTTCAATGACGCTCGAGTTATTGTAAAGACAATTAATAGTTGTTTCGAGCAGATATCCCGTTAAAAAATGCGTTTCGTCCCGGACCTGCTAGGGGACTCATCAGTAAGGCTGATCTAGCAGTCCTGCCTTATACGCCATCGCACGCGAGATATCGAATAAAGCGACGCAGAGTTTAGCGCGAATGTCCTGATCGATGGACAACAAATGCTGAACGCAAAGACTAGTATGCAAAATTTTAAAGATTGGTGAGACAAGACCCGTGCGTTGTCTTGTCTACCCGAGGACTGGAGAGTGTCACGACTCCCAATTCTAACGCGATGAGTAAGAAATGCGCTGATTGGTTCCTGTCGAAAGTTGCATTGCCCAATCAGCGCCCTTTTGGCTTTGTAGGCCTCCTTCCTGTAGTTCTGAATGAGACATTGAGAAGGTGGCGTGGGGCTCTACCTAACCCGGTCGACGATGGGTCTAGGTAATACGAATTATCCTTGACGATCGCGGGTGGTCGTTCGGAGGGACAATTCTATGGCACATTATCCTTCAAGATATACAGAAAAACTATCTGGCAATGTCTAGAATGGTCGCTGAATGACCCTAATTTACGAAATCTTCGAGGAAGATTTTTAGTCACGAATGCACCATAAATATTGTCCGAAAGAGAACCACACGTACTGTTCCTGCGCGACGGAACAAGCTTCGTCCCGAAATAATACGCTACGCTATTGTTCCAGGTTCAACATCCCTATGGATTACACGATAGCAGCGATTGAGGAACTCGCGCGGTTCCACGCGAAAGGCTACGTGATGAAGGAGCGACGTAGATCAGAGTTCTTCGATATCGTCGAGAATATACACGAGAACAGATTCACCAATAATCCGGAGACCAGTATACAGTGTATCGTGGACGACACGGCGATCAGGAGCATCGAGTTTCTCCGCGAGCGTGGCCACGACAAGGAGTTCTGTGCGAAAATGTTCCCGTTCTTCGAGGACACGTACGAAAACGTGTTGCTCAAGTGCATCGCGCCCGAAGAACCGCTGGCCACGCTGTGCCACGGCGACTTCACGGTGAACAACACCTTCTTCAAGGAGGAGGACGGCAAAGTGAAGGCCATGTTCATCGATTTCGCGATGATACGTTACGGGTCGCCGGTGATCGATCTGTCCTCCTACCTGTGCCTGCATTGTCCCGAGACACTGGACAAAGATCTGATCGAGAGCATCCTTAAAGCGTACAACGACTCGCTGATGCAATGCCTCGAGGACAACGACATGAAGAACCGCGAACGCTTCTCGTACGAGGCTCTACGCGAGGACTACAAGATGAAAGGCCTGTTCGGTTACGTGGTCGCGTCCTTTTTCTTGGCGGTGGCCATGGGAAAGAGCAACCTATCCCCCGAAGATTTCGCGGAGATGGACGTGAACGACAGGAGTGGTTTTTTGAAGACGTTGGGCGGGGACGAGACCACCGAGATCCTGGCGAACATGTTGCTCAAGCTGCAAGAGTTCGGTTGCTTGGATCACGTACTCTAAATCGAAGATCTAGTATTGTTAGCGGACGATTCGATCCGATCTCTCGCGCGGAGATCTGTAGTTTTGGTGCCAATGGAAGTTACACCGTGGATACTAGGAATATTCTCTTAAACAATTCATGTATTAATTGCAAGAGATTTCACAAGTGCACTGTGGCGCTAACTCAATGGAATTAATTCTTAAAAAGTAGAATAAGGTTAATTAAAATATTTTTCTTTCTGTCTCTAGCGAATTGTTGTTATAGATTAGATTAGGTAAGGTAATTGTAGATATGTCAGTGATATTTTTTAATCTTAGATCTCGTGGAAGTCATACTGTGTAACTAACGGACTCTAATAGATTTATCAATTTCACTCTTGAGATATTAATGAAGTATGGTGAAACGCATCTTCCACCAAAATGAGATACATATTAGGGAGACGAGGGAGATCGGAAACCTTGTGCCCTTGCAATAGCTGCATAAAATTTGCAGTCTAACAATAAAATTCCGGTAATGGTAATTTTTTATACTCCGTCGAATGTGTATCTGCGAACAGTATTTACAAAATATAAATTTTCAATTGTAGCCGTTAATGATTTATTAGTTGATTAAATTGAATTACGAGAAACTACTTTAAAATGTGTGAAATTCAGTCATAAGATAATCCTCATACATATCGTGTACAGAACCATGATAACACAGAGTTACATTTTATTTTTCTCTCGTTGCTTGTCTTCGCATCCGGAGGATCCCGTTCTCGAAGTTGCGCCATCGGTTACGGGACACCCTGTGCATGCCGCGAAATAAAACTCGTCGGCACGATGCGCCGAGACGATGTGCGAAATTATTCTTTCGCCTATGCAAGTACGGATCTGCCTTTCAAATAGAGGTACTCTCCGGCCGCGCAGAAAAACTTTGTCATTTCCATATATTTTCCCAGACTGGCAGCAACGTCTCCCGGGAAATTCACTTACGCTCTAACCTGAATTTTAAGCCCGTTAAATTTTCTTCGTCGCACGCGCGCGCTCGATTCTGTTTTCCGGAAGCGCCCGAAAACGCTGAACGAGAAAAAATTCTTGCAAAATGGCCGATCTCCGTCGAAAATACTCGGGGTTTTCGGATTTTGCAGGACGCGGTCTCGGTAACACGCGAATCGCGTCGGGGATCATCGTGAAAATGGGACGCAGATCAGTGCGGAATTGTGGTTAATGCGAGAACGCGGAGGCACCGCTCGATGTTATGGTTAACCGTGAAACGACCCGACACTATTTTCACGGAATATTTAACTGTGCGAAGATCTCCACGCTTGTGTGTTTAATGGAAATGCCGGAGGTAGAAAATCGCGGCTCCCTTTCAAATTACCTAGTTAATTGCTAAACATCCAACCGGCACTCTTCGAACCGTGATCACGCGTGTCTATCTCGATTTTATTAGGCTGCTGCAGAAATAATTACGGTTTCCAAAATATATACAGAGCGTCCCGTGTAACATTTCTCGCGATCTTTCAAGTTCTTGCGATAATCTGACAACAAATCTTTTAAATATTAGGTGGACCGGAAAGTAATGTCGTTTCTGCGCATGTCAATATTTACTTATTATTTATTAACTCAATGTGTACTACAAAGTGGTGCCAAGACATTTTAAGGTTAAAGTGACTTGTTTACTTGTAAATAATTAAATCTTAAATTTTTTTTGCTGTTTTCGGTGAACTTTTCAACCAAATACCAGAAGAGGCACATATCCGGCATTGTATGCTTTTCAAGTTTCACAAAGTAGTAACGCAACAGTTGCTATCAAAAACATTTGCGATGTTTATCCAAGTGAATTAGACGTTCGTACATTTATTTATTCTTTTTAATTTCATTAAAAAAAATTTTTGTTTATTTTATTTGCACATTAGATTGCAAAAGGTTGTTGATAACGATTACATCATTGATTACAATAAAAACTTGTTAAAAATGTATTTTTTTAAATTTAATGTAAAGAAACTACTTTCCGGTCCACCTAATAAAAGTTGATCGGTTTTCGATTGGCTATGCATTGCTATGAAAAAAAGTTCGCAAAACTTTTTTCGATAATTTTCAAGGTCGCCACTAGGGTGGTTCTTATTTTTCAACTTTCGAATTTTTTTGATCCTACCCTCCTAAAATATGACACCTGGTGAAAAAATGATATGTGAAAAATTTCAGCTCGACCGAACAATGGGAAGCCGTGCTGCAGAGCGCTTGAAAATTGTTTAGTTTTGAAAATTGATTTTCTCAATATGAAACTTGTTAGTATACTGCGTCTGAAAATCTAGATTTATTTGTATCCGGTTACCGTTGTCGGTACTCTTCTAAAATTTGTAAAATATTTTGTTTATTTGCTTCATCTCTTGTTAATATAGCATTATATTCCGATATCAACTTTACGTATGTGATAATAACAGCTAATTTCTCTACACGTTCTTTGCCAGGTAAGCGTGGTAACATTTTTCCATCCCAATGAATGGTGACAGTTTTCGGTGAATTTTGTTTAAACGCTTATTTTACGATTCGCACTTCAGGTTGCTGGCTCTCAGATAGTGGAGCGACTCTCACGCTGCCTTATATGCGTTCACTCCTAAGTCTAGTGGATAAATTTTGATTAGATTCTTGGAGGGAATACAGAAATGTAACTATCATACATTTAAGAAATTCTAATTTTATTTACAAGCATTCAGTAATTCTTCCAAAATAGCCGATCACAATCATATTCGAAATTTACGAGAAATCAAATCTTTGTTATTACTAAATATATGGAAAATATGTGTCAAACAAAGGTTCTTTTGTTAGACAAAATAAATATATTTTTTTAAAATCTAATTTTCGAAATTTGAAAGTTGCGGACACTTTTTTTACGATGACCTTGTACTTTATTTGCATATAGTTATAGAGAATGGAACTACAAATTCAACGATATATAGAAATGTATATTTACGATATACTATAATGGAGAAAATCAATTTTCAAAAATAAACAATTTTCAAGCGCTCTGCGGAACGGGTTCCCATTATCCGATCGAGCTGAAATTTTTCACATATCATTTTTTCACCAAGTGTCACATTTTAGGAGGGTAGGACCAAACAAATTTTGAAAAAAAATTGACGGCTCCTATAGCTAAGAACCACCCTAGTCGCCACCCTCATTTTTGAAAATGGCACTTTGTATTTTTGACTGAACAATAACACAGCCCGTAACAAGATGAATTTAACGACCTCACATATCTAACCCAGACCATGATCTTCGGTTGACCTTGAGACCACTGTTAAGTCAAAAATGCAAAGTGTCACTTAAAAATACAACGATGGTGAGCTTGAAATTTTTCGAAAAAAGTTTTTCGACCTTTTTTTTGTTGCAATGTACAATCGAAAACTCATCATATTTTTTTGTCAGATGATCGCAAGTACTTTAATAATCGTGAACAGTATTACATGTGACACCCTGTATTAAAAGGATTCCAATATTGAAATTACTATGTTGTTCAGCTTGTTAGACCGTCATGCAAAATGCATGTAATCGAATGAAAACACTGCCACGGTCTATTTCGCCATTTATGCGGCCGCTGTATGCGCGCATAGAGTTGCAAAATATTAATTAATTATTTAGTCTACGAGCAGATAACAGGTAATTACTAAGCGAAATTATTCGGCGCAATATCACAGAGGGACTAACAAACGATTCTCGTTATCCCTATAATAAAATGATGTTTGTTCATATGAAATCATCAGCGGCCATGCGACGAGCATGCGATGCATTACTTAACGCTAGATTTCGCGTTAATCGCATCACAGATCCGTGTATAATCCTGCTGTTACCTGGTACGCCATTTCTCGATTGCTACGCGTCTCGTTTTTATCGGTGCGAGAAAATAATTCTCGCTGCTGGGAAAAGCATTCGTTTAACACTAAAATTCCCGCTGCCGATCAAATTACCAGCCTGCGACTCTTTATGCGATGCGAAAATAATTTGCTGCAATTACAACTGCTATTGTAAACGCAAACACAAAAGTCACGGATAAATATAATAAATATAAGAGACGAAACATTCAGCGGTGGTAGTGAATCATACCAAAGTATTGGAAATCTGTCTATAAAATGTCCGAAGGGTTCGCCCAGCGACATTGACATCGTGTAAATAATTCCTGATCGATTTGATCGACACACGTCGTTCGTACACACGCAAAATCGTGTAAAATAATACACGGTACCCAGTCCTGCGGATATCGATTTGAAAGAACAATCGAACGTTTAGGTGGCTGCGCGTCCAAGTACGACAAAAATTACGAACATTTTGAAACGGAAGCGGAACCAGCTGTTCGGACGAATAAAATTCTGTTCCGTTTCGCGGTGATGCGATTAACCATGCTTCGAACGAGGAATCGACAACGTTGATCGGCAAAATGCATTAACGGATTAAGCGGACAGTGAAATTATTGCTAATTTATTCCTAACCGTATTCTGTTTACTATTTCTATGCTCGGGTCTAATGCAATTAAACGAAAAGTGACACGGACGGACGGACGCGGATCGGACATTTGGGAGCCGGTCCGGTCAATTGCGAAATTACATATCGTATTCGTAATTGGTACGTCGCGCGTCACCGTACAGAACCGTGAAAACCAACTCGTCGAACGCGCGATCGAACATCACTGCCGAACACCGTTCGATTCGGCTCTTGTTATAAATCACGCAATTAACGTAGCTGGGAATAGTGTACTTGCTCGATTCGGTTGATAAACATTGCCCCGTTATGCTATTTTGGCGGTGCAGTTAGGGGACTCGACGCGAAGACTATCTAGCGGGCCCTGTCTTAGACACTGTGAAAGGCTTAGACCATACATTATACAAAATTCCTACAGCTACGGGAATGGGAGGTTCCTGGGGGGATTTGAAGCAACATTTTCCTTTGCAAAAATGTCCGCCGATGCTTCGTTTAAGAGTTATTAACGAAAAACACTGATCAATCAGAGCGCGACCTAGATACGTGTTGGCAAAGATGGTTCGGCGCACAGTGGGCAATTCGGACGAAATCTGTGACAAAATCACAGAACTTTCGATAGAAATGAGATAGAGCGATGAAATTTTTTTAAATTGTAGCTGAAACTTTGTAGTATATGGGAAAATAGGGAGATTATGGTACGAACGTTTTTTAACCATGATAAAATTCGTTAAACTTGTACAATTTCAAGAAAATTGTGGGTCTTTCAATACCTCGCGCGGAAAAAATTTTTTTAATACATGCTATACATCATTTCCCGTAGATTTTTTCACGCTGATTCCAAATCTGGTTTTAAAATTTCTCTACGATTTTGCAAAAAATCAATTTTTGTGAAAAAAAACTAATGAAATCATTTTTTCGTAGAAATTATTTGATAACACATTAGTTTGCAGGTACTTTCATGTATGGTGTGGGGAAGGTTGCCACAAAACTAACTCCTATTACTTCGCTCAAGTTTATAAATCTTTATTTTACTTTGCGTGTTCAAATGACGAAATGGACCCGGACTTCAGACAGCGAGCTGTTTTTCAACTGAGAGCGTTTGCCGCGGATTTCCTCCCTTTATATCCTATATAAAGCGTTACCTTTCCGAAGATACGAAGGCGAGGGTAGGAAATTCCGCATCTTGTTTTATGATCACCGGCAAAGGTGGTCGCCAAATGCTAAAAAGATTTCGGCGGTACAGAGCCTAGCGGTACCCAGCTGGCAGCGTTTATGATGGGGTAGTCAGATTTTCCTACCCGTAAAGTAATTTGAGAAATAAAATAATTTTGCCATCCTGCAAACGTCAGGGTAGGTTTTAGTACCCTAGACCCTAACATCTGCAGGCGGTCAGCTCTAGCATCTTGCGATGCGAGTCGCGTACCGCTACAATGGAACACAATAAAAATAATAATAATTAAGTATTTTAACGTTTTGAGTTACTTACGAAACATGAAGCACATCACATCTCGTCATCACTTGTCGTTTCGCTGTCATTACTACTGATACTTTCTGCAGATTGTGTGTGGCTGTAATGTAATATAAATTAGATATCTATTGTCCATAATTATATTTTCATTTACAGAGGAAGGTAAGTATTTAATCTTTGTAACTTACGTATCAACGAAGTTTCTAATTTCTGGTGGTACTTTAGTTTTTTGGTACAACTTTGATCGATATTTTATTAATATCAGTGAAATTTTCGGGTCGGTTAAGTATACTGCTCGTTTAAAAACGTCTAGCATCCTATTCTTACTTGTCGTGAATGCAGTATCATATTTTTTCTGTAAAGTTTATGCCACGATTCATTTGGCATCTTCTGAATAGAAAGCTATTGGCAATGGAAACTGTTTTGCTACTTCGCAACCATGTTTCAGCAATTTGTGCAAGGTAGGATTAATTTGAGCATTTTAGAATATCGGATTTAAGAAAGAAAAATATTAGTAAAAAATCGATCAAAGTTGTACCAAAAAACTAAAGTACCACCAGAAATTAGAAACTTCGTTGATACGTAAGTTACAAAGATTAAATACTTACCTTCCTCTGTAAATGAAAATATAATTATGGACAATAGATATCTAATTTATATTACATTACAGCCACACACAATCTGCACAATCTGCTAAAATACTTAATTATTATTATTTTTATTGTGTTCCATATATGAAAATACGATATACCTGCAAACTAATGTGTTATCAAATAATTTCTACGAAAAAATGATTTCATTAGTTTTTTGTCACAAAAATAGATTTTTTGCAAAATCGTAGAGAAATTTTGAAACCAGATTTGGAATCAGCGTGTAAAAATCTACGGGAAATGGTGTGTAGCATGTATTAAAAAAATTTTTTCCGCGCGTGGTATTAAAAAAACCACAATTTTCTTGAAATTGTACAAGTTTAACGAATTTTATCATGGTTAAAAAACGTTCGTACCATAATCTCCCTATTTTCCCATATTCTACAAAGTTTCAGCTACAATTTAAAAAAATTTCATCGCTCTATCTCATTTCTATCGAAAGTTCTTTGATTTTGTTACAGATTTCGTCCGAATTGACCACAGTCGCGCTCTGATTGGTCAGTGTTTTTCGTTAATGACTCCGAAACGAAGCATCGGCGGACATTTTTGCAAAGGAAAATGTTGCTTCAAATCACCCCAAGAATCTCCCATTTTCGGGAGCTGTAGGAATTTTGTGACACCCATATAAAATGGATTTTGTTTGTATTTTGTAATTTTGCGATCTTGTAATTTTCCGTTGAGTGGGACGATAAAAAAACGCTAAGTGGGTGGGTGGGACTTCCTCGCAGCAACCTCCACGTGGTGAGACCCGGGCAATCGGTGTGATTCTCGACTTCTAATATTTTATTTCGCGAAGATCAATCGCTCTATTGTATAAAATATTAAAAATCGACTATTACATCGAGCTAATAGCTGCGTGAAAATTAAACAATTCTTCGACATAATTACGATCTTTTTCTTTTAAAAATTATGGTTCTATTTCATGGTTAAAAAATGTTATCGAGTCAATATTATTTGAGCTGAAAATTGTTCCATGGGAAATCATTGAATCGTGATAGAACGAGAAAATAATGCGTTAGAAATATTCCATTGGAATCGATTAATGTTTGACGAATGCGAAATCAATTTCCCATAAAAATGTCAAGATACTTTCCAAGGAATATTCCTCGAAACTCTGGCGTAATAAACGTTACGAGATAGTAATCCGACGGAACCTAATTGATTAGTCGGCGTAATCTATCCCTCCGGAGCGGTCCGCAGTAATATACGATAAAATTCAATTCTCCGGTCTATCCCTCTTTTCTCCATCGTTGATAAATAACCCGGATCCGCGTATAAAATTACAATGAATCTTATTTGGTAGCTCGCCGATCACGAGCGACGTCGAAATCTTGTTACTTAATTTCGCCGGAAGTTAGTTTACGCTCCCAGAAAGGGGGAGGGCGGGGCGGCCGAGAGGTGGGGGACAACCGGTAACTGTTTACGGTAACCGTTTTATTCCAACGACAAAAAGGTTCTCTACCTACATCCAAAGCTATTAGAAAAGTCCGCGAAAGAGCCTCGCTTGCTTCCCGGGGAACCGGGAACTGCGAAGTCCGATTAAAGTGTCCCCGCACGTCTCGGATTTCGTGCTCGATTTAGCCGATTTGAGCTCGCATCGAACTACTTCTTGCTGTCCTATACCTTGCTCTGGCCTCTTGTAGCTTCCTTTCCGGAGCACCGTTTCACATCGGCGATCGTTAAACCTATCTCAAACATTCGAAAAGTTCGACCGCGGTTGATATGTACAGCGTGTGGCAGCATTATACGAACTTACCGGCCGAACTTACGACAGATCGATGCGGGACTTCCTGGATTCGAGTGCGCGTCTTCTCGTGAGAAATTATAGTTTTCATCTGAAAAATCTGCCTGTAGAGAACGTTTCGGTTCATGGAACGAATCGTCTGAAAGTTTACTTTCAGCCAAATCGTTCACTTTTTGCGGTGACCATCGACGATTTTGTTTTCAATGAAATATGTTGTAGTCCATGTGAAATTAGGGGGGGTTTAAGTCATCATTTTGCCGGTTTCGAATTTTTTTAGAAATTACAAGCCTTCGAAATTTGCGATTTTTGCCTATTTTGGCGAAAATAGGCCTCACTTCCGAATTTTTATCTCGGGAACTGTTTGTCCGATTGAGCTATATTTTTTTTGTTTTGTTCGGAAAGGATTGAACTATTATAAAATAATTTTTTCATCCTCGAGAATTAACTTTATAATATCGAAAAATATAAATAAACTCTTTTTTACGTTTTTTCAAATTTGGCCCGTAATGTAAATTTTGAAAAAAATATTGTTATATTCTCTGAAGTTTTCTTTTCAAAATAAGCCCTTCAACAAAATGGCGTTTTTCCTGTAATCGTCACAATGTGCTGGAAAAGGACACGGTGTACCCGCGTTTCAGGTAGCGGCGAGTCGAACGCACCGCTATTATGGTCAGTATTCTATACCGCTGATCTCAAAGCAATACCAGCAGATCGTTTACGACTAAATGAACCTATTTATACCTCGAGAACAATATTTGTAACCACTCTTGGCTAACGACACCTTTTTAATCATAACTTCCTTTATAGATGTAGTTTCTATACGAATTGTGTATGTAAGTTTTACAAGAATGGTGTCGTTGTTCAATGTTTTTGTTCAATGTTCAATGGTTTTGTTCAATGATTTCAAGATGAGTTTAAAATCTGTTATACAGTAATGCATCGATAATTGTCTATATCACGGGTCTGGCCAAAGACAATTATCGCGAAGGGATACTATTCTTTGACTTTTGCCGAACGTACAACTGGACACCGAAGCTCGAGAGGCCATAAAACTTCTTTATTTTTTATTATTTTTTTATGGAACTTTCACCAATACATTCGTGGCATTTTTCTAATTAAAATTATACCAAATATGATATAATTTCGATGATATTTACTCGTGTAAGATTCGCGAATTGTCCAGATCAAGAGAACTGATTTGTATTATAAGTGACCATATACGTATCTGTATATGATCCGAATTATATCGTGTTTGGTATCATGTTAATCAGAAAAATGCCACAAATATATTGGTCTGAAAGTCTCGTAGAAGAATAAGGAATGGGTAGGCGACTAGACAATTATCGTTTAGATATTTTAGACAATTATGGATGAATTACTGTACTAACAATGTTTGAATCTATGTGACGTGCAGCTACTGCTGTTTTAATCGCGAGCAACATTAATTTTACATTCTGATGTATAACACAAACAGAGTGTGTTCCACTGGCACCAGATAAAATACACTCCTTTGGTCGCAATCTACCTGAAACGCGGGTACACCGCGTCCCTTTCCAGCACATTGTGACGATTACAGGCAAAACGCCATTTTGTTCAAGGGCTTATTTTGAAGAGAAAACTTCAGGGAATATAACCATATTTTTTTCAAAATTTACATTTCTGGCCAAATTTGAAAAAAACGTAAAAAAGAAATTTGTTTATATTTTTCGATATTCTAAAGTTAATTCTCGAGGATGAAAAAATTATTTTATAATACTCCAATCCTTTCCGAATAAAACAAAAGAAAATATAGCTCAATCGGACAAACAGGTCCCGAGATAAAAATTCGGAAGTGAGGCCTACTTTCGCCAAAATGGGCAAAAATTGCAAATTTCGAAGGCTTGTAAAAAAATTCGAAACCGGCAAAATGATGACTTAACCCCCCCCCCCCTAATTTCACATGGACTACACCATATTTCATTTAGAATAAAATCGTCGATGGCCACCGCAAAAATCGATTTGGCGTGGGCGATCCCATGGATTTCAATTTAACCCAATAAAATTTCGGCCGGTCAAGTACTCGCGCAACTCAACAAAATCGTACGCACTGCTACCCTTTCATCGCGGATTGTATCGTGACCGTGTATATCGTGGATTTATGGATTCCATTCGCATATTATCTTTGATTGTCGCAGGATAAAATATTCATGGGCACGCGCACGCTCTCTCTGCAAGATGACAGTGCCGCGGTTCGGTAACCGGGTCAGAAAAGCCGGTGCCGGCTACCGACCGGCTGAATTCATTCTGATAATGAAAGGCGTAGCTCGATCGGCGAAAATAAATCCATCCGACGCGTATCCCGAAAAGGAGTGTCCCGCGAGCATTCTACCACGGTTCACCGGCGACGTACATTTCTCTCCATCTGAGGCTGTACTCGAGGTCTTCGACCTTATTTCCACTGGTTTATTTATCTCCACTATTTATTTTACAGTGCTCCGTACTTTCCGAGAAACTTGACCACCGTTCCTCTTAATTCGATTACAGATGAGCGGAAAATTAAGTGGGCAAAATTAGTTTTTACAAGTATTTAATTTGCACGCAATTAAGAGGAATGAATATAATGGTTTACGTAAAAATCTGCAGTAAAAGTCTATTCATACGCTTCTGGGAGGTAAACTGTTGAAACCACTGGGGATAATAAAATTTCCGGAGTGGTTGAGTTCCCTTAAAATTTCAAAATGCATCATAGTATAATCATTCTTTTGTGTTATACTTCAGCGACCCGGCTACGAAAGAAGGCGACCAGTGGTCCGCTTGTATTTCAATCCAAATGTAACACTGTCAGCGCTCTTGAGCTTGATGCATTCACCGTGATAGCGTGTATATCACTCAGCCAGTGAGAGCTGCTGTTGATGGGAGATACATCCGACGTTCTCGTTTCTGCGTTAAAGGGGCTCGAATTTTTCGTCCGTGAAAGTACCTGTTTCAACAAACTGTACAACGATACGTGCAGAACAAAAAAAAGCAAATTAAATCTTGAGTCAGCTATCCCGTTTAAAGTAACATAATCCCAATTATTATTTCCGCTAAATTGAATTTCAAACATACCCGGCCAATGGATTCTCGCAGATCTGAAAAGAGCAATTCCCCGTTTCGAAGTCTCTCTTCTCGCAAACACGATCAAAACGATTGCCAAATTACGCGTTCGCACAAAATCGTCCCGCTGTTTCTATGAATCTCTAATAAACCCCGATCAACGTCAACCACTCGATACTGAAAACACGGGATGGAATCGATCGGGAACAACACCTCGATAAATAATACCATTTGCCAGTGAATTGCGGGAAGCAACGTCCCGCGGGATTTCCGGGACACGGTTCAGCCTCGGTGTTCGTTTGGAGATGGGCTTCCGGGTCGCCGATGTTGTTGTTGTCTCTGTCACCTGGCCAGCGGAGAATTCATTTTTCCACACCGTGATTGACAAACGGTGCTCTCTTTTCGCGTGACGTTTAAGCTTGGATCGGTCATAATTCTGGCTGTCGAGCATTAATAATTAAGAAACAACGAACGGAGTCATTCAGAATTATTTACGAGTTGTGTTCATTGATATGTCATCTTTCTCGCATATTTTCAGAGATTCGCGTGCAGACGTTTCCGGAACGCGTCAAGCCTCGGTTATGTTTTTTTTTTTTCTTATTTGGAAATCTCGGATGAGATTTATTATAACAAATTGAACGTTACAGATTATTACATATTAAAGTATATGACAAGAACATTAGTACATAATATAGAATTAGCAATAATTCTCGGCGCAAGGTTCGATCAATATTAATTTAAAGCAAATTTGCGATTTTGCTAATTACACTTTCGACGTTTCGGTCCTAGTTTGGACCATTTTCTTTATAACATAGAAAATTCTACTTTATACTCTATATTCTAGTTTCTACTTTATAACATAGAAGAGACGACGGAGAAGAACACGACAACGTGTTGTTGATTAGTTGTCACACATGATACTGGGAGAATTATTGCTAATTCTATATTAATTTAATTACGATCGAGAGAACAAGAGAAATATTAGTACATAATATTAAATATAATATAAAATTAATAAGGGGAGGCCCTTAGACACGTAAATTGCAAGCATTCAAGAAGGCTATCGTATATACGCACGCCATAACATTAGGTTTAGCTATTAAACATCCTATGTCCAACGGCAATTGATATCCTATCTTCGAGAGGTTTTGGATAAATTTTTTCCTCTGTTCGTTATAAATATTGCACTGCCAAAGCACGTGGTTAAGTGTTTCCTGATCTTGGTTGCACTTACATTTGGGATTATTGATAATTCCAATTCGATAAAGGGAGGCTGCCAGATGATAATGATCCGCCCTGCTTCGGTTGATTGTAACAATACATTGACGGGTTAAATTTATGTGACTAAACCAAGGAACACGATCAGCACTGTAGAAACGTTGAAAATAGGATTTGCCTTTATATAGCCCTTGATCAGTAATTAACTTAGCTGTATAAACTATCGCTTCCTTCTTAAAAATTTCGGCTAAGTCAGAGAATGGGTACTGGTAATAGTAGCATCTTTAGCATATCCCCGAGTGAGCCGGAATCCAGAAAAATTTAATCGTGTGATTATTAGGATTATCATGAAACTGAATGAATTTTCTTTTAATTTCTAAAATATATCTACTAATTCTAACATTAAATTTAGGAGATCGTAAGCTTTCTAAAGCACTACGGGAGTCGGAAAAGATAAGAAAGTTTTGATTATTATAGTTTAACGCTAAGTCAAGAGCATCATTCAAGGCTATACATTCAGCTGTAAACACAGAGGCACTATAATCTGCACTCATTGCTGCGCGATAATTTAGTTCAGGACAAAAACAAGCGGATCCAACAAAATTTAACACTTTACTACCGTCAGTAAATATAGCAGTAGCATGTTGATCCTCAATCAACTTCTGAATTCTCCGATTACGGTCAGCACATTTTTTTAAATTGAATCCAAATTCAGAGTCAAAGGGAATTGAGGTAATAATCGTTTGGAAGTCAAAACAAAAAATATTGAAATTAATTTCGTGTTCAATTAGGTTTTGAAGTTTACCAAAAGAAATTATGCAAGAGGTCAGTATGTCATTAGACATAATTGCTCTGTTTTTAATTCTATTATAATAATCTTTCACAGTTTTGAGCGAACTTATATTTGAGTGGATTTTTGCGAGAAAATTGTTACAAAGAAACCTGGAACGCTCTTTTATCATCGGGAGCTTAGATTCAGCCAACATAATGTTGGTGGGGGTACTTCTTCGATATCCCAAGGCCAGCCTTATGGCAGAGAATTGCAATTTTTCAAGTTTGCCCCATATATTTTGTCTTTTAGGAGAGTACACAAAGGACCCATAGTCAATAATGGAAGTGTTGAATAATCAACAGAGATTGCTTCCAAAGCAAAAATAGTATTTATTGAAAAAATAAAAAACAGAAAAAATGTATAAATGTACTCGCGGGTAGTCGTCAACTTGACGATCGTTTCAGTCGCGGTGCTCGTGCAGAACTGAACTTGGTACAGCTGTACAACCAGAGGCTGAGTGGGAGAAATTGTACCCAAATGCATTTTTTGGGGAAAACCAGTCATCACCCAGAAAATGACGGTAATGGTCAAGGGCCCTTTTTTTATGGCACTAACCCTCATTAAGCCGGAACGTGCTCGTACGCACGGTAACAGGATTATCCCGTATTTGCTAAAGAAGCGAAGGCAAAGGCGTTACAAATTAACTTAAAATATATAAACATCAGATTCATGCAAGAATCCAACAGGAACGCACAAAACTTTTATAAAGAATGAGAAGCGTGAGGTGTTGCAGTTATTGAAAGGGCTATCAAAACTGTTAAAAATAATCTTTTCGATTTGGGCCTAGATCTATCCACAAGTGTCTAGGCAGTAGCTAGTCCAGCTTAGCGTCAGACATTTTTGCAGTTCCCGTCTTGGATTCGCGACCGCAACGGCGGGGAGGGTGGAGGGAGGAAATTAGAGTAGTCGAGGAAGGGTTGGTCGCCGCGCGGATATAGAATCTGAAAAGGAGCGAACACCGGGAGGATATGGAGGCCGAGGACGAGAGGTGGCTATGCAAATGCAAGAGTACATTTATCTCGGCACCACGCCCATGTATTTCCTGGGAGCTTCCGGACGCATTGTCGGGGGCGAATCGAATCCCCACACCCCCGTTGGTAACCCCCATCCCCACCGAACCTCTCATTCACCTTCCACCCACCCCGGCCCGCGAATCTTCCTCTCCCTCGTCTACCCGTTGCTCTCGTTCATCGCGCGTGTATGTGTGCCGCCACCCAGGGCCGATACTCCAGAGATTTACGAGCAAACTAGCCCGGTCCCCAGGGCTAATAGACCGGCAAGTTATGGGCCAATTCAATTTAATTTCGAAAATAAACAACCGCCGACGGCGACGGTTGGTCAATTTATTCCGAACCGCGAACGGATCGCGATACGGCCCGTTCCCGTCGTAGGTCAAGATCCTCGTGATCCCAGAGGCCGGAAATGAACTTGAGGATCTCGCGAGTCCAGCGACCGGTTAGCGACCTGGTTCCCCTCGGTGAAGCGTCGTCGATTCGCTCCGGTGAGTCGGTAACGTTCAATTAACTGCTTAATCAGCCCCGGCCGCATACAATATCCGCGCGCAAATTGCTCGAGTTGGCACCGAGCCAGACGTATTTTTACCCGAACACGTCGCACTCCGCGCCGTCCCGGGTCGAACCTGTGCGAATATTTCTCGCGGTTTCTGGATTCGTAATTCCTCTCGGTCGGCGCGCTACTCGAAATGGAAATGAATCATTCGAGCCAAAGAGACTCACAGTTCCTCCCACCCAGATAGCACTCGGATGTCCGATGGATGTCCCAAGTATGTCCCAGGGACATCCGAATCATGTCCGTATGTCCGAGATATGTCCGAGATACGTCCCAGAAATGTCCGAATGATGTCCGTGTTAGAAAGAGTAACGTACATAGGACGTCCCGTGCGGACCTATCTAGAACGTCCCTGGGACGTATGTGGAATTTTTCTGCGACATATCTGGGACATACGGACGTTATTTGAATGTTCGTGGCACATACCTGGCATTATTTCAAAAACAGTAAATCAAAAATTCTGAAAATTTAAAAATACTATAGGTTAGGTTATTGTTAATATTAGAAATAATGTATTTTGATGTACTCTTCCATTGCGAGGTTCCCTTCTTGATGCAGGACCAGGTCATGTCGTAAAACCCATGGGGTCCGCTGACCGTTTTGGCACCCCCGTATGCTAAGGCGTTTTACCTTTTTAGTCAGTCGTGCGAAAACCATGAACGGAGCAACGTTCCTTGACTAAGGTCGTTCCTTGTTTTTTTCGCCTCCGCGCCTTGTACTTTATTCTTTTTTGAATCATTAAACATTTTCTTTTTTCTCTGAGAGATCGATTGAGTCCAATCTTTTCCCACGTAAAAGATCCTCAATAGTTAATTATTCCCTTCCGGGTTATAATTTCATTAACAGTGCTCCACCTTTTTCCACCTTCCATTTATTTATTTCATTTTTTATTAAATAATGTTCATCGTATTGGACCTACAGTTTATTGAGGTCGATTCCGAATCATCCCGGTGTGTCACGTTTTTTTATATCACTTGAGAAAAAATCTCGCAAGTGCCGGGGGATTCGAACCCGGGATCACAAGAATCGTAACCGCTGGGTCGAGTCACTGGGCGCTTTCAAATTTAAGAAAAAAAAAATACTATATACTGTTATATTATTTTTGACCTATTAAACATATTAATTAAGAAAAAAATGCCTATTTTACTTCTGTTATTTGTTGCAACTCAAGTAAAAATTTTTTATTTTGTATGAAGATCCGCTCTCTAGCTCTTAACTATTATAATATATGTCGGGGCGTGATGGCAGTAATAAATTTGTTTTATTATTACAATGCGCAATGAGAAATGCGAGACAGGGTTCTTTACGAAAATGATCCGGATCCTTGTTGAATGTGCCCACGGGTGGCAGAATAGATACGTTCCTGATGGCTTGATCGAATGTCAATCGCAACAGGCCATGCGGTGTGAAACACGGCAATATAAAAAAGGAATTGATTTTTCGTTGTCAACGGTTGCGCATTCCTTTGATAGCCTTGGAGATAAAAAAAAAACAACGGTTTTGTTTGATCCGAGACGTGAGGGAAAGGAACGATTAAAATATTCTGTGGCACCCGTGGGCTCATTTACGTATTTTCTTGTTGTGCCGGTAGTTTATAAACCAAGAGTATATTTGTGTGTTTGCGTGTGTATTCTTTGAGCGACGAGATGAGTGAACGAATGAGAGAAAACGACGACCAACCTCCGACATATATATATTTCATTAAGATATTCGAAATATATGAGAAAATTCGAATATACATATGTATTAATATATATCTCACGCGTAAGAAGTGAGTACTCCGACGACATACAAAATTGAAGTTCTATAAGTCCGAAATTTAAGTCCTACGGATGTCCTTAGAACGAAAAAAACGGATGTCCCTGGAACGTACGAAATTTTGTTCCCACGGACGCCCCAGGGACATCCGCAACGGACATAGGACGTAAACGGGACAAAAAACGGACGTCCTAGGGACGTACGGTGCTACCTGGGTAGTAGAGACGCGTTCCTAGCACGGAGTTTTCACGTGTTTGTTTCAAAACAGCACACTTATGCTTATTATAGCCAGCTGCCAAGGTGTTCGTTTATTTATCTGCCAAATATCAGACTCCGCAAACTGCGCGCGTTGCCTAGCTTGTTGTCTTCATTCCGAGGATAATAAACACGGTGCGGGACCGGTTGATGGGACCCCATTACCGGAAACTATCTCATATCGCGTTAAATTCAATCTAAGATGCACACGAAACGCGGAACGTTTTCCGGCCGTGCAGAAGCGCGGGCGCAGCAGCATCCCGCGACGAAAGATATTGCAAACTTTACTTAATTTCACGGATATCTGACGCCACGATGCGCGCAAAAGACGCTACACCCCGTGGATATTGCAAATTCTATGCACTTGGAGAACCGGTAGAGCCCGCGTCGCAGACGACGCGACGTTTTACGCGGGCTACGTATGCTAGAGTCGCAGATGGGCACGCGTAGGCGTAGCGGAATCGTTGTGTGGGTGAATATTCTCCGGTTTCGAAATTCGTCGTTATGTCCCGACGCTCAATATCCGTTTATCGCGGTGGAACGGAAAGTCGAGGAGAGCATTGCTGCCGGTGACCTCGAGAACGAGCAGAGTGCACCGCGTTTCGCCTAACTCGCCCCGACCGAGACACACGGACTACCACACTCGCACAAGGCCCTCCAAAATCTCCGAGTCGGGGAAAAGACAAGGAGCTTCGACTTGAGAACTTCAATATACGGAACAATATTGGTGTCCCGGGGTTTTTCAATTCGCAAATTGAAAATCCGTAAAGCGTGAAGATTGGGACAAATGGGAAATTTGCTACAGTTGTTTTGACGAGTTTTCGGTTGTCGAGAAGGAATAAAATGCGTGATCTAATAATAATGATTGTGTAAACATATAAGACACGGGACGAACGGAGATAAACTTATGTACACAGCGAGGATGAATTTCTACTTGTCTCGTTCGCGAAAACAAGAACTACACTGAAACTTTGTTTCAGCTTTAGCAGGGAACCTCAAAACTAAGAAACTAGGACTTTCTTAAACATCGTTAAAGTTCTCATTTTGCTTGGCTTATGTTCGTTAGGATACGCTGAAAGTGAACATCTACGGTTTACTTTTACAAGTCTTAAACAGAGGTTGCTGGTAAACAGGAAACTGCATAACGGAAGCGAACGAAACGTAAAATTAAACGTAATAAACGTGAAGACTATGTGTGTACGTATTTATATAAAAATCTGATTTTTAGGAATAAATTTGACGAAAGTAGAATTACGGGGAATTCGATTTACGATAACTAAACTCCGAATGTTTATGCGCGATGAATATGCAAGGTGCGTATGACATTTATGGACAATTAATATGCAAATATACACGAATAAAATGTAATATTAAATATTGACAGTGCATTTTGAAATTATTCTGGTATATTGTAGTTTGAAGTAGAATAAATTACAAGCATGTTCTCTCAATTTAATGGTGCAAATTGACGATGTTTGCCGGTAAAAATTTAATTTCCATCTAGAATACGGTCGCTCCACGTCACACGATAATTGGTGCATACTTTTTACTCTAGCAGTATTTTCAGCAATATTTTGCTTAAAATATTTGAAATTTTCAAATTAGTTCGGTCGATGCCGTACTTGGATTTCCATGTAAATAAAAATTATCTGCGTGAATTTAAAAAATGTACAAGCAGCGACGACAAATATCGTTAACCAGTTTTGACAAACGAGAACAAAAAATCGTTTGAAAGATACAAAACTTGTTTGTGGAATTTAAAAGAAAATTTAATCTACCGATAATTTTAATCTCCGGCTGGCGATGATGTTTCCTAGGCGGCAGCTATACCGTCTTATGGCTGCTTGCCCGCATGAGAGTAACTCTCGAGGGAACCATGTCCACTTTAGACTCGTACGTCTTTCACTCTCTAAAATAGACTTTATTGAAGAGTACGCTGTCAGATAGTAATTCCGAGAGCTGTGTCTACTAGAGTGTTCTACTTTCAAGAGCAACCCTCATGACTGTCTACCTGATAGTAGACGTCCACCCCCGTATACTCTCGCAAAGAAAGTGTGCCAACCAAAAAATCTTTATTTCAATGGAACTTCAGAGACGCGGATGTAGGGCGTAGTGCAACTACGCGGGAAACCATCTTTTTGAACCCACTTCGAAAAGAAGAAACTTATTCGATTTTTCCTTCATGGGGGTGAAATCAACCCTTGAATATGAAATGAACCGTTCCTATTAAAAAGGGCAGATTACCGAAAAATATTTTCATACGCGAGACTGGAGATTGGATTTTTTGAAATTACATCGAATAGACTTTTTAACTTTTTTCCTTGGCAATTATTAATTTTTCAAGGCGGAAATTAAAGCTGGTAGTTGACACTTTGTGACAGATTCATTCAGGTTCGGAGGAAAAATCGACGTCGTGTCGAATATTTCGAAGAAATATGATTAGAATTTTATAGAGTTACGTAAAATAGATTTCGAAATACTTTTTCGCGGAAATGCGTATGTCGTACTGAAACGATGTACAGTGACTACCAAAAATATTCCGACACTAGGTATAACTAACTTTATGATTTGATAATTCGATTGTTGATAAACCAATCGCCGTAGGAATTGTTTCTAGCAATAAAACATTTATTAATGTTGATAAACATATATGCTTTATTTGAAAAATATACATACGTTTCATAATTAAAATTATTAAACGAAATAATGGACCATTTGTGGCTCAAAAAAATTTTCGGACACGTATTATATTTCTCTGTCGATTTCTCTTATGTACGAGGGAGAAAAGCAAAATTATTCGGAAAGTGAAAAAAATCCGCGCGTAAGTGCTCCAAAACTTAGTGAGCTACTAGAAGAAAGCTCGAAAAATGTGTCAGCCGAAACAGACGTCTAGGAGACGTCTTAAAGACGTCTGTCATCCACGAACGTCCCCTGAACGGCCTCCGAACATCTTCTGAACGGCCTATGTTACAAAACTATACATCTTAAAGACGTCTTTTAAACGACCTTTCAACGTCTTTGGGACGTCTATTAGACGACTTTAAGACGACTTTGGGACGTCTTTTAAGCGACTTTAAGACGCCTTTTAGGCGACTTTAAGACGACTTTTCGACGACTTTCAAGCGACTTTAAGACGACTTTTAGGCGACTTTAAGACGACTTTTCAACGACTTTTCGACGACTTTTAGGCGACTTTAAGACGACTTTTCAACGACTTTTCAACGACTTTTCGACGACTTTTAGGCGACTTTAAGACGGCTTTTCAACGACTTTAAAACGACTTTTCAACGACTTTTCGACGACTTTCAGACGACTGTAAGATGACTTTTCGACGACTTTTAGGCGACTTCAAGACGACTTTTCAAGACGTTTTTGAAACGTCTTATTTCAGCCGCCTTTGGAACGTTCATAGAGTCTTCCAGGACCAGAAATGTTAATTAAATATATATATAGGATTTGTCATCTGAAAAGGAAGGGTCTCAGTCCCTTTTCGCACGACAAATCACATATGTATATTTAATTAACATTGCTGGACCCGTAAAACTTTATGAACGTCCCAAAGATGGCTGGAATAAGACGTCTTTAAGACGTCTGGTAGTATGACGTCTTTAAAACGTTCCGGAAAATATGTCTTTAAGTATTCTAAAATAAGACGTCTTTAAAACGTCCAGGAAAATACGTTTATGGCCCCTTGACCTGGGTCCGGTGAAACAGGCCAAGGGCTGCGATATTGTGCCTGCGTGGCTCGCACGTGGGGTGCAACGCGTGCAACTTTGCCCACAGTGCATGCGGGTTATTGGACCCGCTGGTCCGAATCCGGGACCCTCGCGTACCTCGCGGACGGTACTCGGCGCGAGGACCACTCGGAATGGATTTATGGCCACTTTCCCAATGCCATCAGCTCGAATCCTCAAATGCCGTGTTCGGCATCTTGAGGATTAGCATTCTTCTAAATACCGAAGGATGGCAAAAAATCGGGAAAGGGCCTTTTTACAGCCCCTTGACCTGGGTCCGGTGACGAAGACCAAGGGAGCGCGCATATTGCCTGCTGCAGGCAGTTAACTATAATAATAAAAAAGAAAAATGCAAGAAATCGAACAATCCCCATCTGTTAGGGATCGTCACTAAATCGGCACATACCCAGGCCTACTGCAATATCCCCAACACGTGACTCCCAAACACGAATTATGAAATCATAAAGTTAGTTATACCTAGTGTCCGAATATTTTTGGGAGTCACTGTTTTTCCGCATAGATTGGTTGTCGCGGAATTCCCTATTATTTTTTAAAATAAGTGGGATAGTAAGGAGTTATTCTCGATTGCCTTAACACGTATGTTTATTGCAAGGTGATTACAGAGTTTGACTATTTTTAACGTATTGCTAGTGTGAGTGCTGATCGTAGACTGCCTTCTTTTCCGCACGCGAGAGCCTGCTGAGTCTCTCTCGGAAGTTCCTCCGTCGACCGGAAAGGCTTTTGGATTGGTGGATTTTTTCAGGTATTTTTTTTATTGGCGTAAAATTTGTCGAATAGAAATTAGCTTCCGGTGAGCGCGAGTGACCGGTTTCGTGTGGTGGGGATGTTCAGGTAAAAAAAGGTTCGTGTGGAGGCAAAAATCTCGTGGCACGTGTTAAATTACTTTACGAGAAGCCATAGCCTATTCTCCCGAAAGTCATAAACGAAAAGTTGAGTACCGAACAATGAATCGCTTCCTACCGGCGCAGGAAAGGTCTAAATCTACACGATGGTTTTAGGCTATGCCTCCTTGTTTACTATGGCAGATGCGTTTTTTCCTTAATAGCTTAATTCGTTGCCTCCCAACGTTGTTCCGCGTCGGAACAGTCACTGAAAATGCAACAGAAAGTAAAATCCAAGTGGATCCGTCGGTTCGACGAGCGTAACTAGCCGTGCAACTCCAATTCAGAACGCCACCGCACACGACCGTCTTTGTCAGCTTGTATTCCGACGACAGTAATATTTACCGGGGCCATGATCCCGCAAATATCCGGTTAGTCGATAGCATCGATTGACCGATCCGTGAGCGACCGCGATCGCGTTCGTTCTCTCGTCACGAGACATACTCAGCCGCAAAGTGGCGTCGAAGGATCGATAGCCGACGGCGTGTGACCGCGAGTCTACAAGTTCCCGGCCTCTTTTGAGGTCGCAGCTTACACGTATGTATGCGCGGTCGGATCACGGCTCCGGTGTTTTCGAGCGGCGCGACGCGCAGTCTGCTTGTAGATCCCATCGTGCCGTCCGTGGCTTCAACTATTCGAGAAGCTCCGTTCTTACTAACCGATCGGCGCGCTTCGCGGTGGCCGCTATTGTTTCCAGAGTTGTTCGATAATTCTGCTTTCGAAATAAAACGGTGGTGCACGGTTAAATTTACATGCTGCGACAGAGTCACAGCCAGTCCCAGTTGCGTGGAGCATTCTGTATGCAAAAACGAATCGATTTTTCGTTCCTGTTATACCGAACTACTCTCGTAAACGTTCGACGCTCTAACCGATTATTTAGCAACGATCGTTCCGCGATCCGTTCGTTTAACGCGAGCATTCTCTTGGGATCGGGGGGCTGATTAATAGAAAACCTCACTGATTTATACCTTCGAAATCCGGATATCCATGAGAGGATAGTCCCGCGATTTACGATCGACCGGCAAGCGTGCGTGTGTGCGTTGCTGCCCGTACGTATCGAACCCGTGTCTCCGAAACGAGTAAAAAGAACGAGTGAGCGAGGCTCGAGGAAAAAGGAAAATTCACGAGATTGATCGAGGATATTCGAAGCCCCGGGATGTCAGTTTCGCGAGATTGCCGAAGGATGTCGCGGTACATGAAAGTGTGGGGGAGGGGGATATCTCGTGGTATATATCGGCGCGTTGATAGAAATGCAAATTCGTATCGCATCGACGCGGAATCGAGCGGGAGGACACCGGTAGAGGGGGAGGGGTCTCACGGACGCAATTACACGTGTGGCGATCAACACGCGGTGCGGCGCGGCAGCGCGCTGGAACGGTATGATTAGGGGGATATGGCTCGCGATCGTGCGAACTGTTGCCCGCCTATCGACAGCCAGGCACGAATATCGGCCTCCAATAATAGTCCGGACCTTTTACGGCCAGTTAAAGTTGATAAACGGAAAGACCCCGGTCGAGTCTTATCGGGCGCGTTAAAAATGCTATCGTTTATTGGAACGCGGGGCTGCCGCATGCGACGATGCGCTTCCGAAGATAGCGCCGCCCGTCGACTTCCAGTTGATATCGAGACCGGAGACTGCTAGGAGATACGGTGATGAGCGAAAATGAACGCACTTAAGGGGTTATGTACGCTTGTAAAATGTTCGAGTAAATCGATTTTCAAAAGATACTTTTATCGCAAGAATATTGCCGGGACGCAATGTAATGTGAGACCCACAAAATAGGTCTCTGCGACGAATCCGACACCAAAAACACAAGACTTCGTGTTGGAGTTTGAGAAATAAACACACTTTATGTAACTATAA
The DNA here is from genome assembly GCA_028454225.1 of Lasioglossum leucozonium. Classification (NCBI taxonomy): domain Eukaryota; kingdom Metazoa; phylum Arthropoda; class Insecta; order Hymenoptera; family Halictidae; genus Lasioglossum; species Lasioglossum leucozonium. The sequence goes on from CM052213.1 coordinate 6,358,348, forward strand.
ATATATAATCGTTTATTTCGACTGTGGCTTGTGTTAAAGTAGTGATCCGTTAGAAATGTCCTTTAGCCTGCTGCTCTTTCCTTTTTGGTGACTGTCGATGGAGTGAGGGCTAGGCGGCTGCATTCGTCCTTATATACTTAAGGTGCCATAAAGTCCAGGTAGTCTGGCTGTGCATATCATCGGTGTATACCAACACTTCGACCACCCGACGCGAATACATAAATTAGGTGAAGAGTCGGAGGCTCTTGAGTCCGAAACGACGGGACTCGTCCGATTTCTTGGGCGACTTTCCGGCGCCTTAACAATAACAATTGTAGACAGCGTCTGGACCATTTTCTACATTTCACCCCCAATTTTCTCCCACTTTGCTTTACCATCTCCACAGTTTCCACAGTTTATAAAAAGGGTCGTCGGTGAGTCTCCAGTTAGTCTCCAGTCAAATCTCTAAAAGTTCACATCTTTGTACAGCCGCTCTAAATATAAGTTATTGTTACTTACATATTCAAACATTTATTTAAAAACACCTCAACCCTTCAAACGACCTAGCGCGGTTTTAAGTAACCAAGCCAGGAGTGATAGATGTGAGGAAGGTCAATACACTGACTTTTCCGTCTACGCACGCACATATACAAATATTCTGCAAGAACCTCCCGGCATTTCCTTGGTTCTCACAATTAAATTTATCTCGATCGGATATTGTCGCTATTAACAGGTGTAGATCGGATCATTATCACTTAGCTGCTTCTCTTGCTCGCATTGGGTTTATTGACGATCCAGAGTGCAAATGTGGGGAGGGAGAAGAGTCTCTGAATCATGTTTTATGGCAATGTAATTTGTACATTGAGGAAAGAAAAAAATTAGTTACTAAGCTCCGTTCAATCTTTACTTACCAATGGATGTTTCATTGATAATATCAAGGCTTGTCATTATATGTTATCATTTCTTAAAAGCTGCGCCCTTAGTGTATAAGCGATTGGTCTATACTGTTTTTGTTATCATATTTTCATTATATTGTTTTTGTACTTTCAATTTTCTATTCTGTTTTCTATTCTCATCAGTTTGTAATTTTTGTATTGTATTGTATTTTCTATCATGTTGAAATAAATCTCATATGAGATTTTCTATAATAAAAAAAAAAAAACCTCCCGGCATTGTACGCGACAACATTTATGCAAACCATACATGGGCAACGTATTCGCTGTTATTTTTCAAATTTCCACTCGACTTGCCCGCGTACGCCAAAGGGACCAAACACGGAAATACGTGATGCGTGAAAGTCCAGGGCAAAGAAGTTCTCGCGAAACGGCGCCCTTATCGAGAGGACAGAAGCGATTCGTCAAACTTCGACCACCGATCTTCCAGTTACATTTCGCTCGACGGTTACACCCGAGTTCCGGATGAATTGCAACCAGCGACCGTTCAGGAGAAACGGAAGTTTTGATTCAAATGTGTGTTCCGATCGTTTCCGCGACGCGACGCGACGGTACCCACGTAGAAAAGCGAGCCAATCGTAGCGGCGTTCACAGCGGCGGAACGGCTTTCGCCGAGTGTGATCGCCGATTTGCGCAAACACCCTTGGTTCCCATCTCGTGCGGGAATCACTCGCGAACCAAGAAAAAGTTTCCGGTGGAGGAAAATTCGAAAGCGAGAATCGATATCCGATCAGAACACCGAACTCGTTTTCTTTTTTTTTTTTACTCGAGCACCTTTTCCTTTTTTTTCTCCCCACTCTGGATCCTTCTACGTAGCCTCGTTCTTGTTTCCCGTTCCACCTCACATTCTTAAAGACTTTCTCGCGTCTCGTTCTCTCCATCGCCAGCGGAGTTGCTCCACCTCCTTTTCTCCGATACTTTCCATCTTAGCTTTTTTTACCGCTTTCGATATTCTTTCGGTGTAAACGACAACAAACAACTCGCGAGTTACTTCAAGTCCGATGCGAGGAGACTCGTGGTGGTGCAATCGAATCGCGAGACGAGTAAAACTGATTTCGCCTCCGAAACCGCGAGCATTTTCCAGCCAGCTTGGATCTAACGTCCGTAACCGTTCCCGCGATTATCATTTCTGCGGGCTAATCCCGCTATACAAGCCCGCCATTACGAGTCTATAGAGTAGGCTTACCGGCAACCAGACAACGAGGTGGCATTACGAGATTCGGTAGCAAGTAAATGCGCATGGCTGCAGAAAAACGGGAACAGGCTGGCCTGGCAGACCGCGCTTTCCCCGTTCAGCTCTCGCTTCCTTCCTTTAGGGTTCCTGCGTTTCCTTTCTTCGTCTCCTACGAAGAAGACCGGGACTACATCCGACCGTGACCAGCCCTCGTCTGGTTCTTAGCTCGTTTCTTTCATTTCTAGGCCAGTCGTCTATTCACCGATGCACCCTTCAGCCGCGTCAGAGGTCTCTTCCGGAGCCGCGAGCATCCTTGCCCAGGATCGAACATAGCGACGTTCGCTTGAAATTTTATACACGATACTCGTGTAGATTTACCCGTGCACTCCGAACGACGCACAGTGGTTAGAAATCGCAAAAACGTGGCCAAAAATCACTTTTTCAACTTCGCCCAAAATTAATGAAATTTATGCCAATAGCTTCTTAAATGTTCAAACTAAGTTGTAGCATAAATATAACTTGCTAAATGTCGCCCATTATTGTTCCAGAACAGTTTGAAAACAAGCAAAAATGCAATTCTAGGATAGATCGCATTTCTTCCCGAAGTTGACGTTGTTTGCCTCATCATACTTTTTTCTGAGTAATATTTTTAGAAAAACCAACTACATAGTGTTAAAGAGCGTTCTTTCGGCTATGTGTATGTGTAACTTTTAACATTGTATATATATTTTACAACTTTGAAAATTGTCTCTTCCTAAACACCTACTTCCCAGTCTTTTTTTTCTTTAGTGACGATTACAAAGCGGAGGTCACGCGAGGTCACGATGAATTTTATATAGAAGCATTTGTTAAAGCCTCCTTAAGAGCGCTACATAAAAATATCTTGCGCAGCCTTGCGCACTTCAAAGTTACAACAATAAATAGGCAACGCGCTGGTAAAATTCTCTCTTCCCAAACACCTACTTTCCAGCCTTTTGTCTTCTTTAATGACGATTAAAAAGCGGAGATCACGCGAGGTCACGATGAATTTTGCATAGACGCATTTGTTAAAGCCTCCTTAAGAGCGCTACATAAAAATATCTTGCGCAGACTTGCGCACTTTAAAGTTACAATAATAAATAGGCAACGCGCTGATAAAATACGGGAATACTAGTTTTCAATGAAATAGGACAATTTTTTAAGAAACACATCTGCCATATTCAATCCGCCATTTTGTTTTTTGAAATTTTGAAATTAAATACATAATTAGCAACCTCAAAAATACGGGAATACTAAATGTTGCGTCAAGTCCGCTAACGTGAATGCCGCGGATTACTTGATGTAATGGATTTCGATGGAATATATTATAGGCTACTGTTTTTAACTTTAAAACAAATAACTTTATTAAATATATACCGATGTCTTGCATGACAATGTTAATAGGCGAGTGGCGATTCTCTGCTCTCGGGCAGTGTACAGGTTGTGAATACTAATGCGCTCGGGCAATGGTTTTTTCGTCACTGATTCGACAGTAAAAAATCGCTGTACTTATAGCTATTTTGGGTGCACCTAGCGCACCAGTCACAATACTTCTTTGCTGGTGGTCGCATGCTATTGGTGTAGACGTGGGTACATTTGTAGGGTGTTCGTGGGAGCGCGATGTTAAAAAGGTTTATTGCCTTCCTTAGCATCTGTTTTGGCTCAGATACCTGCTTTGCACGGAGGGTTTCGCATGGCTATTTGCCTACAATAAAAAACTGAAAAAGCTTCGTTCCGGGACGGAACACTAAATTTCAAGAAGATCGGACAATATTTTAAGTAACACATGTGCGATATTGAATCCGCCATTTTGTTTTCTGAAATTTTGAAACTAGTTTCGTAATCAGCAAGCCCAAAAATACGGGAATACTAGATTTCAAGGAAATCGGACAATTTTTCAACTAACACATCTGCCATATTGAATCCGGCACTTTGTTTTTTGAAATTTTGAAATCAAATTAGTAATCAGCAATCAGAAAATCCATAAAATACCAATTTTCAACTAAATCGTAAAATATCTTCGATTTTTGGCCTCGTTTTGGCGATTTCGAACCACTGTGCGACGAGCTGCTGTCCGGCAAGTACAGAGCTTATGTCGGCGGCTTACATCGTTATTCTGTCCGCTTAATTTCTTCAAACCGCGAGCAAGGGGGGACACGCGCGCCAGGTAAATAAGCCAGGTGCGGCGAGTGAAACCTGCGCGGAACGAGATTAGCCTATATCTGGTTACAGCCCTTTCGACGTTCTCGGAGAAGACGTCGCCGGCTTTCTGTACGGCTTCGCATCTATTGCGCGTTATCGTTGTCGAGCATCTCGAGAAACTCGCTCAACGATTGCGGCCGCGATTGCGATTAGCTCGGTAAAGATCAAGCTTTCACAATTTATTGCTAATTTTCTTAATTTTCTCTGAATGTTTCTCGGCATTCAACGTGTTAAATCTAAAAACGTTTCTTCCCGACTTATTCTTGCAAATGGAATTACCATCCGGCAGATTGTATCGCGATTTTCATGACGGTCCGTATAAATAAATAAATATGATTAGCTGGGTATAAGAAAGCGCCATAGAACGTTTAATCGAACGCGTAGGTACGCCGGCATTGAAATCATTTGGCCATATTTCTTTCATTTCGCGTCAAAAAGAGACTGACTCTATGTGTGTGAGTTCGATGGAAATCGTTTCTCGATCCTGTGTCCCCGGCGTTCAATCGAAAGTATACGTAAACGGCGCAGCGTGCAATAAAGTCGGAAAAATCTGAATTAAGTCGGAAACCGAATGGAGTGGAGACTCAAGTGCAAAGAAGCACTTTTCTCCTTAGAATTTCCTCGTTCCCTGCTAATTTGCATCGCATTCGCTCAATATTTAAACGCCACTTAAATAGTTGAGTATGTTACGCGCGGGCTCTTTGGTCGGGCTTGAAAACGTCGTTACCGACAATTGGATTAAGCGCAGGAAATCGTAGGCTTCAGTAGGGAAGTGTCATTTCTGTTCCCGCGCGAGAGCACAACGTTCCTTTTCCCCCTCGGCGGAAAACCCCGAGAAGAAACGGTATTTTTCTTTCGCCGGGAATTCACGGCGGCGCAGCGGGACGGTATTTTCAGTGGCCATTATTCCCTTCTACAACTCATTATTCTCGTTTCCCCTTTTCGCCGCGAAAGCACCGACGCGGCGGCGAAGAGAAGTCGAATTTACAATGCTGGACAAAAGTATTCGCACAATACACAATCCCCCATACAAACACCTGTAACTATTGAAATAATTGCTCGCATCGAGCTCTTTCGCCTGTATTTATTTTAGTCACAATAGCCTACTTGTTGATACGCAAACAGACAATACTATGAAATACTTTACTTTAAAACGAATTTCTTCCTCTCGTCTATACAGTGTTTTATAGTTCACTTATCAGCTAAACTGTAACGCATAGAGAACGAGACATTCCGTTTTGCAAGATAGGTTTGTATGCCCTACTAGCACAAAAATATTGGATAAATATCTTTTTCAAATATTGAAAAAATATTTTTTAAGCCACATTTTTGCATATAAAATAAATATTGGATCTAAATATTGTACACATGTACAAGAAATATAAATCATATAATTAAAAGAGATAAACTTCTATTAAAAAATTCTTTTAGGTAAAAATCTAACTACTTTTTTTTAATCAAGCATATTATTAGTGTATTAACGTTGCGTCCCAACACAGATTGTTTGCTAAAGAATGAATATTCTCCGCTGCAACAAGGCCAGGGCCTTTCCCAAATACTTTGACTGCAGTCGAATATTTATATCTTCTAGCGCCGCGAGTCTAATCTCCAGACTCTGTTTAGACAAAGCCGAGAAAGATCTCGAATAGGTTCTAATATTAAATAAAGATTTATTTTATAACGAGAAAAAAATATTTTTTTCATAATACGAAAAAAATATTCTGTTTCTAATAGGAAATAAAGATTCATTTTATATTTAGAAATAAATATTTTTCTCGTAACATGAAATAGATATTTCATAAAATAAATATTGTATGTATATTTGAATATTAAAAACAGATTTTACACGTTGAATTTTATTTAAACAATTTTTCTGGGTTGAAGGTCATTTGAAGGTCATATTGTGTTACATGCATGAATTCGTTATTTTGTCAGCTACAACATTACGTTAACGAAAATATATCATTCCATTTAAAAACACATCAATAACCTTGAAATCTCATAAAAATGACCTTGAAATTTCTTTTCCCTTACACCGTTATATGTGGCCCTTCAAACAGTGTAACTTTGTCCTACGAAGTTTTTTTGTACAACGAAAAGTAACGGAGATATTTAGGTGTCCTGCTTTATCGAATTCACCCTGTAGTATCTCATAGTATTGTCGCGGAGTGTGTAGAGACAAAGAGTAGACTAAGTAACAAATGTCAATGATAATCATCTTATGCCTCGACAAAAGTATTCGCACGTATTATTCCATAATGATTCGATAATAGACTTTCATATAACGTGATCAAGACATTGTTTAAAAAGAATGTGTGTGGCAATAAGTGGACGTTTACTGCCACATGAAATACGTGTGTACAGTCTCTCTGAACAGTTTTCTCTTTCACGAGGCTGTCGGCATTGTTGTAGTTAAAAATTAATGAAAACCTGCACACAGAGTATAGGCAGAGACTTTGCGGCTGTTTGTAATCGCGGAAAACATTTGCGGACGGCCCGCAAATTTCAAACTAAAATGAAAAGCGCGCATGTGTCAGAATTTTTGAAGGGGTCGAGCGGCCGAATAATTTCTCTCTTCCCGGCGAAATCCTGATTTGTATTCATGCGCGTCGCGATACAACATTCCTCTGTCGTCATTTGGGAATTTAAAAATTTTCAAAACGTAATTTCAGTGTTTCGCAAGTCCCTTTTTTTTTGTCTCGGGACAAAAGCAACGTCGCGTCGCGTCGCACGGAATTTTTCATTTCGGTTAGTCAAAACTGGCACGAAAAAATCAACACGATTGTTTTAGCCGTGACGAGCCGAAAAGAAGAGAGCACGTTCGTTATGCACGATTCATCGGGCAGCCAATTTTTATCGTTGTCAATTACGGGTCGTTTCACAGAATCACCTCCGAATTCAATTTACTCGGACAGTCCACCAAAAAAACAATGCATTACATGCACATTGCATTCCTTTTTTAATCATTTTCACGACCTGAAAGTAATAGAATACTATTTTTTAATTATTCTAATGTTTTTACCGTTTTGTCCTCATTCCATTTGTTTTTGTAATGAATCCATCAAATCTGCAGTTCAATTATCATAATGCGACAAAATCTGTGGTCGGTAAATTGGACGTTCCATTTGTATATTTGTAGCGGTGAAAGAAGATAAATGGAATTAATTAAACATTGAGCATGGACATTCATTCTTGTCAGAATGCGCTCATTGTTTACGTTTATAACGATTGAAACCGTGAGGATTAAAATTATCAAAGGATCCAATTCGACGATAAAACACAGCTTGTATTTGTATTAAAAACAAGGATTTTTTATGGTGTTTTCACATAAACATCTGAATTAGTACATTATGACATAGATCTGTATAATTACTTTCTAAATTATTTTTCACCTTCGGTTATGTTTGGTATCTCTTGGAGTGTAATAAGAGGCTTTTTTCCAATTACAGTTATGTACAATTACAACTAGCTGTAATTAAATCGTTGAAATTAAACCATACGTTCCAGTAGTTCGTACCAAGAGAATTGGCCGAACGCGAAGAGGGGAAATTAACGAAATCTATTTTTAAGTGAAACCGATTACCGAAGAGTACTGTTCCACGTGTTGTAGGAAATTAATCATCCGGTATCTGGAGTACGAAGAACTAACACAGAACTTTAAGTTGCCTTTTGTCATGCAAAGATCAATGGTGTGCGCAGTCGGTATAATAATGCCACTCGGAGCACGTTCCCTCGTTCGCTGAAATATTTTCCGCAGCGTCTTGCATAACAGAGGCCCGCGGACGATCGAAATGCGCCGTATTGTTTCAAAGGGAGTTTATATTTATCGCTGTAACCGGATAAAAGCCTGCGGCCGACAGGTCGCATAATTTAAAAGTTCCTTCTACTCACGCTATTTCGCATGCTGTCTCGTCCAACCGACGGACAACGGTACCCTCTGTAACGAAGATTACGCTTCTTTACACTGCTCGTGATTGCCGTCGATAGACTATTATTATTGTAGGGTGATGAATTCCATGCGTGTTCCGTCGCGTAAGAACCGTACTCGTGGATGTCTTTCGGGTGACATTTGTCGTCCGTTCGTGTTTTAGGACCGTCACGGAGAATTAAACAAACTGGGGTCACTCGACGACCAGTCGAGGTATCTGGCCTATTGTTTGATTTTCTGCAGTCTTGAAAAGGTCATAAATTTAGTCCTTTCGAGAGACCATCCGCGATCGTTGAGTACGGTTTCGTATTACCGGGACCCGTCGTCGCCCGTGTTTAGGTATCGCCCCACTCCTCCTTCCCAGGGCCTCATACAGAGTAACGGGAAGGAGGTTCTAATCGTAAAAAGTATGCTGATTGGGAAATGCAACGTTCTGCAGGAACCAATCAGTACATTTTGTTTCCTGCTCGAGAAGACTGACGAACATCGCGTCGACACCGCGTTCGTCAGTTGGATTTCTGCTCTAACGCCGCGCTGCGACACTTTCCAGTCCGCGAGTAGACAAGACAACGCACGAGCCGTTGTCTTGTCAATCATTCGTAATATTCGTAATTTGTATCACATCATTTCTTATGCGCGCGTATAAGGCAGGACCTGCTAGATCAGCCTTACTGATGAGTCCACTAGCGGGTCCGGGACGAAACGCTTCATTTAATGTTAACGTATATCATTGTCTTTTGCGTCCTTTGTATCACATTATCGTTAGAACTCCTTGCCCAATATTAATTTGGCGGGCACAGATCCGGTACATTCGCGACATAACGCGTCGCGACAAAACAATGCGTGTGGATGCCGCTTGATGTAGCTATATTAGTGACGGTTACCACGCGATGATTTGTTTTAAACATTTATTGATTACGTTATTCATGTTAATTACGTTTTGTTTCATTCATGTACGGAGTGTGTTTTAAAAATTTCAGACGGAGATTCAGACAAAAGTTTTGTTAATTGTATTGATTTTAAAGTTATAATTCGAATTAAATATTATTCTATTTTAAAAACGGTTCTAATCCTACATTATTTCATTCCGATCCGGGAGAGATTACTAATAATGACGCAACGCGAACCTACTCTAATTTCCAGCCCGCAAACTTTCCTTTTCGGAACATGTAGATTGCAAGGATCCAGGAGGCCTGAAATCATGTCTCAATAATGCAAAGTCAAGACTTCTTAGTAGTCATAATCGCTAGATAAAAGATCAATCTAGAGCGGAAGTGTCCCAAAATGGCCCAATTTTTACGTTTTCGGGGCGTAAATTGCATTATTCGACAGCATGTAGCGGAACCGCGAGAAGCAATATGGCGGCGCTACAGTGCTGCCGCTATCGGAGCTGTCGAGTAATATATTTTCATACAGCTACGAGAGCTACATGCAGCCGAATAATGCAATTTACGCCTCGAAAATGCAAAAGTGGGCCACTTTGGGACACTTCCGCTCTAGATTGATCTTTTATCTAGCGATTAAGACTACTAACAAGTCTTAACTTTGCATTATTGAGACATGATTTGAGGCCTCGTGGATCCTTGCAATCCCCATGTACGTATACGATTGACCTAGCGGTGTGAGTGTGTACTAGGGTGGTTCTTTTTTTTCAACTTTCGAATATTTTTGGTCCTACCCTCCCAAAATATGACACTATTTATATTTTATTTATTTTTATATCGTTGATTATATTTATGTTTTTATTTTATTTGTGTTGTTATTGTTACTCATTATATATGAGTTATATATGGTGGTTCTTAGCTACAGGAGCCGTAAATTTGTTTCAAACTTTGTTTGGTCCTACCCTCCTAAAATATGACACTTGGTGAAAAAATGATATGTGAAAAATTTCAGCTCGATCGGACAATGGGAACCCCTGCCGCAGAGCGCTTGAAAATTGTTTATTTTTGAAAATTGATTTTCTCAATATGAAACTTGTTAGTATACGGCGTCTGGAAAGCTAGATTTATTTGTATCCGGGTACCGTTGTCGGTACTCTTCTAAAATTTGTAAAATATTTTGTTTATTTGCTTCATCTCTTGTTAATATAGCATTATATTCCGATATCAACTTTACGTACGTGATAATAACAGCTAATTTGTCTACTCGTTCTTTGCCAGTTAAGCGTGGTAACATTTTTCCATCCCAATGAATGGTGACAGTTTTCGGTGAATTTTGTTTAAATGCTTATTTTACGATTCGCACTTCAGGTTGCTGGCTCTCAGATAGTGGAGCGACTCTTACGCTGCCTTATATGCGTTCACTCCTAAGTCTAGTGGATCAATTTTGATTAGATTCTTGGAGACAATACAGAAATGTAACTATTATACATTTAAGAAATTCTAATTTTATTTACAAGCATTCAGTAATTCTTCCAAAATAGCCGATCACAATCATATTCGAAATTTACGAGAAATCAAATCTTTGTTATTACTAAATATATGGAAAATTGTGTCAAGCAAAGGTTGTTTTGTTAGACGAAATAAATATAATGCTGAAGAAAAATTTTTTTTTGAAATCCAATTTTCGAAATTTGAAATTTGCGGAAACTTTTTTTACGATGACCTCGTACTTTATTTGCATATACTTATAGAGAATGAAAATACAAATTCAACGATATATAGAAATGTATATTTACGATGTACTATAATGGAGAAAATCAATTTTCAAAAATAAACAATTTTCAAGCGCTCTGCGACACGGGTTCCCATTGTCCGAGCTGAAATTTTTCACATATCATTTTTTCACCAAGTGTCATATTTTAGGAGGGTAGGACCAAAGAAATTTATAAAAAAATTTACGGCTCCTAAGAATCACCCTAGTGTGCACACATGCTACCGTCCGAGCGCCTTAAGCAGGCGAAGCGCGGTGAAAATATTAGGAATGTTTGAAACTATTGTTGTATCACTTATCGAAGTTATTCGAGACTTTAATATAGACTGCGCCACATTTCCATTCATATTTCAATTTTTATCATTTTCTGCTCGTTATCCAAATGCAAAATTAATGTCAGACAGTATTACGAGTATAATGAAAATGGAATACTTTTATTACAATATTAACAGATATTTTTTAAACCAACTCCATGCTTGTGGAGAACTTCCATAATGATGGTAGGTGTGTTATGTTACGAATATTAATAAGGCAACGTGCTGCTGCGATTTGTAATAGTCATACCGTTCAACCGAAATTTGTCATAATTCTGTTCCCGTATTATTCAGTGTAAAATTAGACTGCGGAAGTTTATGAAAATTTCTGTATGAGGAAATTTTACAAAATTCTTTATTAAACATAACTGCCTGTTCTTTACTAATCTTATCGGTTTACTCGTTCCCGCGTGATAATTAGACAGAATCGTAATGAAAATTTCAAACAGCACTTGCTAATTACGGGCATTGTACGTGTTCTTGTTCTACTGTAAATTATTTTAACATTGTTTTGCATGAAATTGCAGTAGTTTTAACTTGTTCCACGACCGTATGTATATCACAACACGTCTTGTCAAAGTAAGAATTTGCATCCTGCTCATAATCACAACGGAAACCGCGGTAAAAGTTGTCGATGTCTTGAAACGAGTTTCCATTGATAGTTTAAGGTTCGTAATGGCCTCGGAATTACTTTTATTCAGCGCTCCGGTTTCTTTTGTCAAGTAATTCCTTTGTGAACCGCTAATAACCCAAGTTAAAGATTGATGCAGCCCTAACCATAATTGAAAGGGAATCGTATTGCTCCAGTTGATAAAGAGCACGGATCACTGAAAGGAATCAGAAAAAACGAAGCCGTTAAAAGTCGCCGTCAAATGCAACGAGAACGAAAGTGCATTACAGGACAACTTTGCGGGTTTCTATCGCGCGGAAAACCTGAGGATCGGGAACGACTCGCAGGCATTCCGCATCAGACATGACAGTTTATGAATACATACAAACACACACACACACACACACACACACACATATCTACAGAAACGCGCGCGGGCTAGCGTGACCCAGCGCGAGTCGCGCAAAACCTGCTACAAAGAGATACACAAATTGGGGAAACTCCCGGTGTGTGTATCGGTTTTTTTTCCTCCCGGTACTTCGGCACAATTTACACGATATTGTAAATAATTTTTGTCGCCGTGCCGCGCGGCGCAGTTTGAATCGTACACCGTGATATACCGGTGGTAGTCGCTGTTCGTTTCCCGCGCAATCAACAACAATTCACGCCGGCGGTCGACAATAGATGAAATTCGTAGTTTCATCCTGTATACCGGCGGTGTAAAAAGTTATGACGTTCCGCCGTGAAAAGTTATTGCGAAACTGTAATTTTTCGAGGGGCTCTCGAGCACACCGATGGATCGAGCGCTGACAAGTATGTACTGCCGGAATGGACTGGCGGGAGATGATCACGCGAAAAGAATCATCGATCCATTGCTGTTCAATTAGCACAGCGACAGATATACAACTCTACGCGCGAATTACCATAACACGTAGAAATTATTATGCGCATGAAACGGGACGTCTACCTGCATAATTCTGCCTTTGCTTCGTGTATTGCCAGTCCCTGATTTAGCACGACCAGGGATGAAATTATATCTTCGTCAGCGGTTTCAAGTGAAAGAACCACTAATTACTGTACTGAGAAATCGTAATAACGTTACGCGCATATTAATGTTAAATATTAGCATATTATAATTGTAGATCACGGTAAATGGTAGAGATTTAATAATACCCGGTCGCAACATTTAAACCTATTACAATTAAACGACGACTTCGAAACTACGGTAACACAAAATTAATTCGGCCGTGCTCACGGGTTTAGTGTAAATCCAAAATAACAGTTCACCGTACCAGAATTGTACATCTAATCGGACATACATAATTCATAATAATCGCGAGCGTGCGCGATAGAACAATTTTACCGGTTGATCGTTCGTAATCGTTGCAATTGCTCGTGTCTAATTTATGGACGCGATAAAATATTGTGCCATTGCGATAATTAAGCGACGCAATCGAGCCGGCGATCGATCGCGACGATGAATTTTGTTACACGCGGCGAAACAAATTGTGTCCCTAAAGCAACCGTTTCAATGTTTAATAATATTATAATTAAATGCCCGCGAACAATATGCCGGATGTTTGTCCGGAACAATAGAGGCGTCGAATAATCGAACAGTATCAACGGTTAGTGGCAATAGAGCTCGCGCAGAACACCGAGAGCGGCGGAGCAATGAGCACCTCCGTCCGCCTTCACAAAAAGTTAATGAACAATTCTTGTTTGATGCGCGCATTAAAATGACACCAAATGCGATATAGTTAATGTCATAATCACTTGTGTAACAAGAACGGTAGCATGTATGCACACTCGCACCGCTAGGTCAACCATATTCGTACATGGGGATTGCAAGGACCCACGAGGCCTCAAATCATGTCTCAATAATGCAAAGTCAAGACTTGTTAGTACTCATAATCGCTAGATAAAAGATCAATCTAGAGCGGAAGTGTCCTAAAGTGGCCCACTTTTGCATTTTCGAGGCGTAAATTGCATTATTCGGCTGCATATAGGGTCATTCCACGCCAAATCGATCACTTTTTGCGGTGAGCATCGACGATTTTGTTCTAAATGAAATATGTTGTAGTCCATGTGAAATTAGGGGGGGTTTAAGTCATCTTTCTGCCGGTTCCGAATTTTTTTGGAAATTACAAGCCTTCGAAATTTGCGATTTTTGCCCATTTTGGCGAAAATGGCCTCACTTCCGAATTTTTATCTCAGGAACTGTTTGTCCGATTGAACAAAATTTTTTTTTGTTTTGTTCGCAAAGGATTGGGCTATTATAAAATAAGTTTTTCATCCTCGAGAATTAACTTTATAATATCGAAAAATATAAACAACCATGTACGTATACGGTTCACCTAGCGGCGTGAGTGTGCACACATGCTACCGTTCCTTAATTACGATCGCAATTGTATCGTGTTCGGTGTCATTTTACACCCTTGGACAAAAAGATAGCACGTGTGTGCTATCATTAAGTTCTCATGGATAGAGTCTGTTGCGACGCAGCCGCTCACCCCAACCGTTTTATTGTTTTAGAATACATATTAAGATATTGTATGTATACTACGTTAATATGTTCATGTATTGTATTGTATATGCTACATAAACCATTCCTGGTTTAAAGCAATAAATAAATAAATAATAATACTTTTAATGCAGACTAAGCGCGCGAATTTGGCCACCACGTGGTCCCCTAAAAAGGTTCCTGCAGACCCGTCTAGGGACGGGTCCCTTCCAAGCCCCTCAATTACATGAAGTTACCTGCTTACATTTATGGTGTAGCGACAATAGATTCTCGAAGCCATGGGACATAATTACTTAATTTCTTACTTTTTTTCTATCTTGGGCCTGACCCATATGTTTACCAGCCCTCATCGTTTCATTCATCGAGTCTTTTTATTGTCAGCATGCTTGCTAAGTCCGAAGCGCTTCAGGAGTTTATTGCCTACTACGGTCATCGTCCGAAAGCTGCAGAATTGTACACTCGAAACACCCTCACACCCTTTGGTACCTGCAGTACCTAGGAGTGAAACCAAGGGCATTACCATTGGCCTTCACCTCTAGACCATCCTCCAATCACCACTCTTTAACACACTTTTCTACCCCTCCTCCTAGCCGACTTCCTCCACGTCCAGAGGAAAAATAAAAAAGACCGATAGATCGCATCTAACCTCGACACGTAGAATATCGCGAAACCGAAGTCTTGAAGTCTAAGACACCGAGCGCGACTGTGTCTCTTGACCACTCAAATCGAATAAAGTACTGTAAACCAACATTTGTCGTCTCAATCAGATCCGACTTTCGTTACTTCGAAATCGAATCGGAGCCAAACGGTGCCAGACTACGTTTGAGCTCAACAGAGTCGGAATTTTCCAAGTTTGGCAAATGGCATATAATCAGTACCTTGTAGTAATATGATAT
Organism: Lasioglossum leucozonium; assembly: GCA_028454225.1. Lineage (NCBI taxonomy): Eukaryota > Metazoa > Arthropoda > Insecta > Hymenoptera > Halictidae > Lasioglossum > Lasioglossum leucozonium. Next base: position 6,373,598 of record CM052213.1, read on the forward strand.
GTGACCTTAAAACTGTATCTCCGCTGTTCCTCTTGTATTTACCAACAATAATTGTGAAATTCGGTCGGCGAAATGATAGCACACTTTCGAAAATTGTAATGTTTATTGTCTATTAAATTGTACAAAAATAGAAAACCTGTTTAGTATTTAATAGTGCGTGGATCCGCCCTTATTCTCCACCACCTCCAGCATCCGTTTCGGCAAAGAACGATATAGTTTTCTAATATAATCTAGTGATACGTTTCTCCATTCCTCTTCAAGGCACTTTTTTAATTCTTTAATATTTTCAAATTGCCTAGTTTCCTTATAAACGCCTTTGCTTAGTTTGCTCCAACAGTTTTCAATTATGTTTAAATCGGGGGAGCATGCAGGCCAGTCCAATACTGCAATATTTTCGTTTGAAAAATATTCTTTCACAACCTTGGCGGTGTGAACTGCGGCATTATCTTCTTGAAAGATAAAATCTTCTCTCGCAATATGTGTTGCGTACTTCGCAATTTGATTCTGTGTCAAATTACGATAAGTTGTAGCATTCATTTTGCAGTTAATTGATATTAAATCGGTCTTTCCATTGTACCCGATACCTGCCCAAAGCATAATGCTACCTCCACACATTTGACGCCGTAGTTGTGACAATTTTTTTTTTCGTATATCATGGTAATAAAAATTGAATCCATCTGGGCCATCTAAATTAAATCTCTTTTCGTCTCTAAATATAACTTTCCTCCACTTCTTGTTCCATCGTATATGTTCTTTGGCAAAATGTAACCGATGCTCCTTGTGATTCTCCTTTAGGGCTGGTCTTCGTTTTAATTTCCTGCGCTTTATGTGCGCGGATTGTTGCAGTACACGCCTGACGTTCCGAGGATTAGTTTTTACGCCAACTTTTTCAGCAATTTCACGTGACGTGAGAAGTGAATTTGATGCGGCACGTAAAATTGCACGTTTTTCACAAGAGGTAATCGCGGAAGGTCTCCCACTGCTTTTTTTGTTCCATAATTATTCGCATCTTTCAATAAATTATACATAACTTTCCGACTTCTGCTGAGAATTTTCGCAATTTTAGAAATCGTAAAATTTTCTTCCCTTAATTTCAAAATTGTTTTAATTTCTTCACTGTTGAGCTGTTTTCCATGGCCCATTGTTTGAATAGATATTTGTAAGATTTCTAATGAAATTCTTCTACTTTGTACTACGTCTATACCACTCGGAATACACAGAAATACTAAGGAATGAAGAAGCCGTTCGAACCACTACAATTTAAATCCTTCCCTGGCGAGAGTACACTTTATTTCGGATGGTTCCTGTGAATGCGGAGCAGAGGCTCAGGACCTTAACCATGTTATTTGGCAATGTCCAGAATATGATTCAGAGTGAGGGCATTTAATTGAACTGCTCCTCGATCGTAAATATTACCCTCCCTAATTTCTTCCTAAGCGTGCGAGACATTGCAGAATTAATTTTTATTTTCAATTTTCTTAAAAAATGTAAAATTCGCATTTAGCGGTTATCGTTTATGTTTATGTTTATTTAACTTAGTTTAACGATATACAACACACTATTGTTATGTGTTACATTAATGTATGCTATATAAGCCATACACGGTTTAGGGCATTAATAAATAAATAAATAAATAAATAAATACTAAGGAATGGAAATAAAATGCTTGGTGTGCTATCATTTCGCCGACCGAATTTCACAATTATTGTTGGTAAATACAAGAGGAACAGCGGAGATACAGTTTTAAGGTCACATATCATATTACTACAAGGTGTCAACGACCATTGCCTCGCTGAAAATACCGGTTCTCGTTCGATCACCGAAGTTAAACGGCGTAGGACGGGGTCCGCACCTAGGATGGGTGACCGCTCGGTGAAAAGCCGGGAAGTGACCCTCTGGGTGCGTTTCACGTGTTGTTGGCAAAATAGGTAGTTCGGAACCCAACTTAATAAAAAGTAGGTCCCGCTGAAATTGGAAATTAGGCGATAGTTGAGGATTGGTAAAGGGAGAGGTGGTGGAATGGATTTGAAACCCTGAGGGGACCAAATATCATTACATACATATTACTACAAGGTACTGTTTATATGCCATTTGCCAAACTTGGAAAATTCCGAAGGGAACACTTTATGTCCACTGTATCACACTTTAATATGAGAAGAATATTTAATAATACATGTGAGGCAGTTAGACGGTACAAAAGTAAGAAAAGTAGTGAATGCATAGAGAGAAGAACTATAAGTAGTTATTAGACAGTAGACGGGAAAAAGTAAAGAAAAGAAAAAGAAGAGCGCACAAGAGCACCATCTCTGGGACCTCAATAGAAAGTGGAGGGGGGAGAATGTCGTGATTGGTGTTCCAACAATCTTTTTGTCCAAGGGTGTAATAGGAGAAACGAACAGGAACAACCAGAAATAATGAATTTTCATTTCTGAATTGAAAAGTCTCGAACTATGATTTCTCTTGTTTCTTCTTGAATCACTATCGCTTCCCCACGTTCTGCGCACTACAAAGAATGCGTAATACCGTTCGTTAATTCCATCTGGGTAGTCCGGACATAATCGCGGAACTCGTCGGAGAATTCGACTCAAGTAATTTGTCGTGCGGATGGACGTGTTGCAAGGGGAGCAAGAAATACCGTGATCGCGGCTCGATAACCGTCCCCCATCGTCGGGTATTCGACGAATTCCGATCGATCCTGGCTCTCGGTGAAATTTCAGGGATGTGTGCAGAGCAGCCCCGGTGGTCGGTGGTCGTCGCTCGATCCCACGGCGATCCCCGACTCGCCGCGCCGCGCTGTCGTCGTCGTCGTCGCGTGTATAATGTTCCGTCGGTCTGCATATTTCCGACACAACCGGCAATTCGCCTTTCATGTACGCGAAACGACGGCGGCTAACACGCGACGAATGTTAAAAACCTGTTCGGGCATTCCGCGGCGCACGCGAGCCATTAACAGGACCATGGAAAACAGTGCAACAGTCAGCCCCTGAACGGAAACAATGTAAATCTGACGTTTGACGAGAGACCGCGGTAGCTGTGCGGTCGTTCGAAACGCGGCGAACGCCGTTGGAGATTATGCTAGCTACCTAGCGTGCGCGACCGTCTCTCACCCCTGTGCCACACAGCGTTAACTAAACTTTTCCAAAGACGCTTCGAGAATCCTGAAATCTCAACAGGAAACTTACTTATTTTCTGGGCCAGGTATACCGTCGGCCATAAGTGTCTGTACGCTAGGATGGAGCAGGGTCCCATGGAAATCACCGACACACATTGTCGAGGCTAGCTATTAGGGGCGGTTTATGACACGGACTTACCGTTTTTAGGCTGTCGAAACGGTCGACAGTTGGTTCACAAATGTGATAATCCCTTAACTGCACAGTTAAGGGTCCCAGGTTTTTTCGGGAAATTCCGTGTCATAAACCGCAGCCTCGACGAGTGATTTCCAGGTAGAAGGTAACTGTTTATAGATACCTGTTAGTTTATCAAAACTAAATCAGCGTTCTCAGATAGAGATTACAAAGTCTCGATGGAACGTTCTCAGGTTCGATTCGAAACAGAGATTTCGAAGCAACTCATTCTTTGTATACTTTGTATCAAGAGCCGGAATGTGGGGGCTAACCTAAACAGTCTGGAGATATGGGAACCCTATTCCATACTTGGGGTTCCAAATTGGTTTCCTTCTTAGAGTCAGTCGAAGCTAAGATTCCTCTGAATAAAGATCTTCCTCCCGCGCCGTGAAATAAAGACTTTTATTTCAAGTATAAAATATCAGTGTGCCTTTTATTAATAACCCATTTCCAATAATACCAATAGACCTTCGACCTGGAGTCACTCACCATGAAGTTGTCACCCGCCACATGCGGAAAAGGGGACTTCTCCTGACGCAGGCCCTTCGCGCAGCTCAGGGTGCAAGGGAAGGGGAATCGGGCCCAAAGCGAGGTTGTTTTTTTGGTTGTTGGGTCAGAACGTTTTTGAACCAGCTCACTTCAACTCAGATCAGCGCGAGACCATCGGGGTCAGATAGAGTCACGGGACTGGAAGTTGTAGTAATTCTGTGAATAAACAGTGTGGTCAAACATAGATACTCTAATTTTTCCCACATCAGTGTGGGTCGTCCTTCGAGATTTCATTCGGCGCACGTCACGTGCTATACGCAGCGGGGTTCTTCGCGAAACGGTCGACGAAGTACTACGCGACACAGACTTCTCCGACACGGTTTGCACCGACAACATTTCACCGACTCCAGATTTCACCGACAATAGCTTTAGCCGACAACGCCTCAACCGTCAACGATTTTGACCGACTTGAGACGACCACGGTAATAACCAACAGTAACATTGTTTGACAACAACGTTAGCCAACTGTGTATCTCTCCTACAAACATTACCTCAGTTAGCGTATTTCTGAGATTAGCACACAATATTAGATTAATGTAATTAATATTTTTGTTACACATTTTTAGCGACTGCGTTGGACGAGGTTTTATGGTAGGGACACCCCCTATTGCCACTGGGCCCGGTACGTGACTTTTGTAGTTCGGCTACGGTGTTGGGCCTGTCTTCACCACTTAATTGCCGTCCGTACTCGGGTACCTTCGAGTCTGTCCCTACCATAAAACGTTTAAAACATTTGTTCTCTAGCTCCAGCGCAGAAAATCCCAAGTTTGGTCGCCAGATGTGCGACTTTGGCAAAATTCTTGGGAACGCTAAAAATACAGAGTCCTTTTATTCCGTCCCCCAAACCGTCCCAAAAGTAGGGATGACTTCGTTAAAGGTGGGAGGACCGATATGATAAATAGGAGAACTCTCAGTCCTCCAGGTCAGTTGTTGTTGTTAAAGGATCGAGTCCATGTTATATATTTATATATATATATATATATATAGTCATTTTGAAAGTATATTTCGTTAACTTAAAAACTGTGTTTTACTTACATATCCTACCAACCCTATTCCTATAAACAGTGATAGGGTCCAACGCGAGTCGCGACAACGAAAATAAAATTTCGGAACGGAAAGTTACACCCTCCGTTTGATTTAAAAGGAAGTCTTGCCGCGGACGCGTTCGCATAACAACACAATTTATCGAATGTACTTAAAATCTTTGTTATATTGATCTAGGCAAGTTATTAACAACGGAAATATTATTCTGCTTGCAACTATTATTTTTAGCGCACAATTTTTCGTTGTCATGCATGTTTTTGTTGTTATTAGAGTCCATCAAAAGTATTTGAAATTTTTATTATATTCATTATTAGTTAAATGGACTTCCTTTTCGCTATTTTGAGAATAATATATTGTATCTAATACTTTAAGAACATATCAATTATATACAAATATATTCTGTTCGGTTTGGTTTCACTGTGTTTCTTGGTAAATCTGTCCTCTCATTCACTATATCAACAAAAACTATATAATTCATTTGGACCCCTAACGCCATATGTCTAACAATTTCTATTACAAGTATTTCAAAAAGGATTATAAATTTTTTTTTTTGTAAGTGGAAGAAAGATTTTAATAAATTATTCTCCGCCAAGAAATTTCAGACTCGTCGGTCATTCCGTTTGGAAGTTACAAGCGTGCAAAGAATGCTTCGGGTCCAAATGGACCCAATAAGCGTAGCCGGGTTAATTTAGTAATACATCTGAAATGTTCAAACGAAAGGAAAAATGTAATTTTGTAACAAAACAACACCAGTGGACTTGTTTTCTTATATAAAATAATTTTGGCCAGCTTTTTGGTAAAAATGCCCCACTGTGTGTCGGTCAAATGATGTCAGTGAAAACCGTGTCGGAAAAATCTGTGTCGATGATTTCCATGGGACCCGGTGGAGCAATACCTGCTGAGAATTTTTTTCAAGCCGCCCCTAAAAGTGTGCCATTGAGTATGAAAATAATTCCTGCGAAAGATCAAGTTAGTGGGTTAAGGGGAAAACGTGGCACCAAACTCCCCTGCCAGACAAAGTCAACCGGATCTCTAAGTGGTCAACTATTGGTGCACGTCCACCGTGCAGCCGTAAACGGGGAAGGCATAATTACATTTTGAGCAGACCGGCTCGCATACGTTTCTGCAAATAAACAGTATCCGTGTACGTATAGACGAAAGCTTGTAGCGATATTGTTTGCGTAACTCGGATACGAGGGATTATGGATCGGCCGTGTATGCGTGCGCGCATATTTGTCCTAAGCTCGCAAGCTCGTTGTACGCGGTCCGCAAACAGACCACCGGAGGAGCTTTCCCGTTGTGTGTCAGCGTCTGTGCGCGAACGTAAAAATTATCAGACCATTCGCGCGGACGTAAACAAGCATGTAAACAACTGTGACCTGGCCTCAAGGGAATAAGGACGACGCGAGAATTCGGCGTTATCCTGAGAGCACGACGACCCTCTGCTTTAATTTCTCTTCGAAATAAATTTCCAATTTTAAAACAATTGGTATGTGGCAGAGATAAAGATAAGAGAAATATTGAAGCGACATCTCACGAAAATGATATCTGGAAAATGGTAAGACAGTTTTCCAGAATTTCTGAGGATAGCTGCAACACCTTCGTTGCTCGAATATAATAATAAGACGGGGAAAGAGCGTTTCACGCTCGAATCAGCTTGTTCTCGAAAACCGTTCAAACTATACCGCGCGTTACCTGTACCAGCAGTCAGGATAACGGAACGGCGAATTTAAAGAACAAACAGCGTAACACAAAGACAAGTTTCTACGGAAAAATACACAAACCTTGCCGATATAACGTCAGACTGCAAACCGACTCGTAAAAGAGTTCGCTGGAACAGCGGTACCCCTTAAAGATTCGACCTGGTTCGGGAACACTCGATTTGTCAGGACCCCGGTCTGCACACGAATAACAACGGCGTTCTCTCGAAACGGCAAAAATAAACGGAAGACGCGCGGCGGCTCTAGACCAAACACCTACGTTACGTATTCGCGTCTGTTTCGCGTACGAAAACTTCAGGCTTCGAGACTCTAGACTCTCCTTCTGTACATAGAACTGCGCGAGCGGGAACTTTCGGCGAGCGTGTACAGCGCGGTTCAAGATAAGTACTGCTGGAAATACATACGTTACATCGAAACTTCAACGCTCGTGCCCGATTTTCCGGTGAACATTCAACAACTTAACGTTTCGGATATCCTACAATTTGTTGTTCCTTTAGATCTGAGATCATCTTTGGAAGCAAATGGTTCTTCGCTGAATTTATGTTGAATTCAGTCGATCAATAATCTTCCACAGTTGATGTCACTTTCTTTCTTCTGTTGACAATATGCGACATTGTCCGCTCGCATTTACGCGTCGCACGAGCTCGGAAAATGAGAGTTGTCGGCAGCGCAGCTTACAAGAAAATTTCGTTTGTTCTTAAAAAGTTTACGAGCTTGCAAACTTCAATAAAACCGTCGGGCAACTTTTTTTTTACTACTTTTTGGTCGCTCAGGATGAAAACATCCCTTAAGGCTTGATGCGTGTTTCTCTATATTTTGAGAACTATAGCAGTTACTGAAACTTTAAAAAGTTGCTGAAACGAAAGTTTAGCGGCTGTATATTGCGTGAAATATTTTCTAAATAGTGGTGGCAAAGGAAAAGCTTTCAACTTGCACCGTCGTAGATGTTTAATCGTTATATACAGGGTGAGTCACCAAACGTTAGCACCTCAAATATCTTTGTTGTTTCTAAAGATACGTAAAATATGGTAAGGACAAAGTTAAATGGTACAATGAGGCTGACACGATGCAAAAAAAAATTTTGTTTTTATGTCATTTTTTTGTAGATATCAAGGTCACCTTGACTTTTTTAAATGGAACCATCCTTTTTTTAAACACCTACAATGATAGTCCCTTTCATTAGGAATTCAGTGACTATAATTAGTCCAAGGTCATTCAAGGTCAAGGACAGAAAAAACGTATAAAACTAAAATATGGAAGCAGAATACGTTTATCACGGTTGAGACTTGTAGGAAATAGTAAACATACTATGGTCGTAGTTAAAGTAAACATACTAAGGTCCTCCAATGTTATTCAGCATTCTTATTTACTATCAGTATGTTTCCAAACGCGATTCCGCTATGTTATATTCGATGACTGAAAAGTGTGATATGATCACGATTTACTGTGAATGTAGAAAAAAATGCAGTGCAGGCCCGACTACTTTATGAAGAAAGGTACCCCGAGCGAAGCACTCCTTCTAGACATACTTTCACTAATACGTACAGGTTGTTTCGAAGTACTGGAAGTGTACATGCAAGACAGTACAAACGGAAGAATCCCACGACTAATGAAGACAATGAAATTAATATTTTAGCAGCTATAGCTGTCAATCCTCACGTGAGTATGAGAAACATTGCCCGGGAAGCAGGCATAAGTCAAAGTAGCGTAATACGAATTCTGGCCCGACATAAATTTCATCCGTTCCACATATCGCTCCATCAAGAATTGCACGGGAATGATTTTCAAAGTAGAATTAACTTTTGTTAATGGGGATTGCTTCAAAATCATTCATTTTTTTCTAATGTCTTGTTTACGGACGAAGCAACATTTACTAATCATGGCTCAATTAATCTACGGGACGCCCATTATTGGTCTGTGGTTAATCCGCACTGGCTGCGAGAAATTGATCATCAAAGACAATGGAGCGTAAACGTGTGGTGTGGTATTTTGAACGACAAAGTAATTGGACCATATTTCGTTAACGGAATGATGACGGGACAGAAATACGCTCAATTTTTGCAAGAAGATCTGCCAATTTTGTTAGAAGATGTCCCTTTACAAAATCGCTACGATACGTGGTACCAACATGACGGTTGTCCTGCTCATTATGCACGAGTAGCAAGAGAAACGTTGGATTCTCGATATCCAAACCGATGGATTGGACGAGGCGGAACAGTTTCATGGCTAGCACGTTCGCCTGATTTAAATCCACTGGATTTCTTTTTATGGGGTCTGCTAAAAGAGACCGTGTACACGGATGCTCCAACAACAGTTGAAGATATGCGTCAGCGTATCATCACAGCATGTACGAATATCACGTCGGATACACTTATCAGAGTTCAACATTCCTTCGGAGCTCGTTTACAACAATGTATCGACGCAGACGGCCATCATTTCGAACATTTATAAAATACAGGTATTCTGCTTCCATATTTTAGTTTTATACGTTTTTTCTGTCCTTAACCTTGAATGACCTTGGACTAATTATAGTCACTGAATTCCTAACGAAAAGGACTATCATTGTAGGTGTTTAAAAAAGGGAGGTTCCATTTAAAAAAGTCAAGGTGACCTTGATATCTCCAAAAAAATGACATAAAAACAAAATTTTTTTTTGCATCGTGTCAGCCCCATTGTACCATTTAACTTTGTCCTTACCATATTTTACGTATCTTTAGAAATAACAAAGATATTTGAGGTGCTAACGTTTGGTGACTCACCCTGTATACAGGGTGAATTCGATAAAGCAGGACACCTAAATATCTCCGTTACTTTTCGCGTTACAAAAAAACTTCGTAGGACAAAGTTACACTGTTTGAAGGGCCACATATAACGGTGTAAGGGAAACAAACTTTCAAGGTCATTTTTATGAGATTTCCAGGTTATCGATGTTTTTTTTTTAATGGAATGATATATTTTCGTTAACGTAATGTTGTAGCTGACAAAATAACGAATTCATACATATAACACAATATGACCTTCAAATGACCTTCAACCCAGAAAAATGGTATAAATAAAATTCAACGTGTAAGATTCATTTGATGTATTTCTGTTACATTGATGTTTTTGTACAACGAAAAGTAACGGAGATATTTAGGTGTCCTGCTTTATCGAATTCACCCTGTATAATATAAGCGTTAAATAATTGGACAGAGCGCAGCGCCGCGCCGGTTCTGATGGTCGCGTACGATGACAAATCCAGAAACCGCGTGCACGTGCTCGGGAGGCTGTTTATAACAGCGCATCGTCTACCGATAGGACGGAAGATAGATGATACGCGGGGCGTGAGATCTTGTCGGCGATATCGAGCAGCTTCCGGTTTACAGGTCTCATTATTTTCGCGTTAGACCCGCCGTCAGCTCGGTTCTGGGTCACTTCTCCGCCCTCGGTTCCGAACTCGAGAGCCCTTTGAGACGTAAAGTCCTATCTGTTCGATATCGCCGCGCACCGGGGAACTCGACTATTCTCGGCGGCTCTAACGTCGCCTACAGGGTGTCCCAAAATCTACCACCCTAAAGGAAGGACAATTCTGCTGGGACACTCTGTGTATATTGTCGCGGCCTTCGCGGAATCATTTTGTCCGATGACTCCGGTTACAGCCTTATCAACCAGGGGAATTCATGGCGCTCCGTATGGATCGTCCCCGGAATGTTTCCTGCGTTAATGCCTCGACTGTGCCGCATACCGGCGCGGCGGAGTTCGCTGCTTTCAGGTCGGCCTGTTCTTGACCTCCTTACCCGCGCGAATTGAAATTACTTGCTCGCCAGCAGCGACATTTAAAAGAGCAGGAGATTATGCTTTTCGGCTCCAGCTTTAATAAACCCCCGCACAGTGCGGCATGCAATGGACAAAAATCAAAATAATCATGGTTCGATTCTTATCTAATTATCGAACAAAATCATCAGTCGTAAGAAAGGAATGTGTATGCAAGAAGTAGAATCCAAGAAAATCAATAGGGGATCAGTAACTGCCAAGAGTTTATTGGAGTATAAATGCTAAAAAGTTAGATTACTTGCGCCCTAATTGCTCTTTTGCAATTTAGGAATTGCGTTTTTCCCTCCGATTTGACCAATATATTTGTGGCATTTTTCTGATTAAAATGATACCAAACACGATATAATTCGGATCATATACAGATATGTATATGGTCATTTATAATACAAGTCAATTCTCTTGACCGGGACAATTCGTGCTTCTTAAACTAAAATCGTAAATATCATCGGAATTATATGATATTTGGTATAATTTTCATTAGAAAAATGCCACGAATATATTGGTGAAAGTTCGATAAAAAAAATAATAAAAAATAAAGAAGTTTTGTCATTGGATTGGTAGTGGTCTCCTGGTCTCACACCGACATACCGAGCCGAGGCCTACTGAGTTTTACGGTCCCTCAAGGGGAATGCCTCTCAGTGGAATGGGTAGGCGACTAGACAATTATCGTTTAGATATTTTGGACAATTATCGATGAATTACTGTATTGTCAAATAATTATGCATTATAGTAGATATAATTTAATTTAACCACATAATTAAAAAATATTTCGAACAAAAGTTGTACAGTATACAGTTAACAACAAATTGCAATAACAACTAATCAGAAAAAACTCTTCATTCAAAAAAAAATTAAAATAAATTTTTTTACTAATGGAACCTTATATTTTTGGTGCATTAATCGATGCATCTTTGTATTCCCTTTAAAAAATTATGAAGGTACTTCGGTCAAAAATTGATTAGTTTAAAAGTTATGATTTTTGTTCAGAATGTCCGTTTACATGCCGCACTGTGCCCCGCCGCGAAATTGTGATTCCGTGATTTCGCATGATTAGACGGCAAGTATGAGAACATGAATGAACACACGCGATAAAACATTTGTTCGCGGATAAATCTTGACGAGCCGCAAAACACGATTTTTAATTTTTCGCATATAATTTATAATAAAGGAGGGTGTAATATGCCGGGACTTTCGAATGCGTGGTAATTTGGTACAGCGTTTTAGAGCAGAGGGGAATCATCGCGCAGCTAAATGGGCCAACGAGAGGTCGATAACGCGACGAGCCAAATTGGTCATTGTCCTGTTTACAGGACCAATATTTGAAATTCTCCGTGTAACTTCGGTAAAGTAGACTGTTTTGTTTCCCCCGTGTTTCTATTTCAACGAGCAATCGGAAATCCAAGAATTCTACGATAGTTAATTGAACGAACTAGCGCGATAATGGCCGTAAAACTTATGCACAAGCCATTATGCGTGCCGTTGGACGAATATTATTTCCGGCAAAATTGATTTCACGAGCGAAAAACGCGTCCCCCGGTGTAATTGCTCTCTGCGGATATGATAGAGGCCGATAAAATTACGGGAGAGTGTCCTCGCGCGGACAAATCTGATTTACCGGTACGAGCACAAATTCTGTTTTACATTCTTCCCTACTTTTCCGGGAGCTCTAACGCGGAATATACTGCTCTCTACGAAATATCAGTTTTTACTGCCGCGTCGCGATGTTTCAAGTAATTCGACGCTGATGAAAAACATCTATCTCTTTGCTAGTAATTCCGTTCGCAAGCAGCTTTTACTGAAAAATTCGAGCTCGCGCATTTACACCCTTTTTCCATTTTCCACTTTCGAACTGCGCACGATCATTCTGACATTCATTTTTAATGCATATTCTATTTCCGCGAGGTTTCTCAATTCTCAAAATACGGGATGCCACGTGTAAGAGACACGGGACTGCGAACGTGCGAAGCATGCGCACGGTGGAAAGAACTTTCGCGACAACCTAATAAATACGTCAAAAATGGCAGCGTCCCACTCGATCGTAAACCCAGACACGATGTCTAGACAATTCTAGACGAAGATCCTACACCGGCTATAGGAGTCAGAGAACCGGCGGACTCAACAAGCGTGAACTTTTCGGATCGATAGAGCGCGTAAGAGAGGTCCCGGCCGAAGACATCTGTCGGAAAACCAAGATGTAAGAGGACTACTGCGAGGAAGTGGAAGTGGAAGTGGAGGAAAAGAGGAAGAAAAGGTGGACGGCCTGGAAAGACGGGCGAGCCGGAGTGGGCGGAGGTCGAAGGAAACGATTGAATCAGCGGAATCACTGTCGAAAGGATCGGCAGGACAATCATGGCCTGGAATTTAAATGTTGCAAGCCCGTGGATATTCGCTCTCACGGGGAAGGGCCGCGTTCGGACCGGGGAATTTAATACCGCGAGATGCGACGTATGGATACGAAAAGGCGGCCGACAGAGTTCGAAGGTGTGTCCTCCGAGTTTTCGATCGAGGCCGGAAATACGACGTGCTTGTGCAACAGCGAAATCGAACCTATAACCTATAACCGGTGAACTCCCCTTAAACCCTTCGCGCAGTTGCCTCCTTACCGGAGCACCCGAGGCGATATCGATTATGATACCGAGATCGGGGACGGTACGAAGAGCTTCCCGATACGAGGATTAACCCTTTGCTTGCGGAGGATGTGTACGTAGGTCTTAATAGGGTCGCTCCTGTTTTCATAACATCGACGGCGTACACATGGCTCCGCCGCGGAATTGAGTTATACGTTTCATTATGCCGCACTTCAGACACGTCGCGTTCATTGTTCCAGAAAGGTTTCAATCTTGCGAACCGGCTACACGGCCAAGTTGCCGATGTTTATATTGTTGGCTCTTCCTGTTCGCAGGCACTGCACGCGATACTGTTTTCTTTCGGATAAAAGACGACGCCTCGGGACGGGCTTCGTCGATGTCACGCGGCAGAATTGAAGAGATGAAACACTTTAACGCACTTTGCCGCGAAATATGTGAAAATGAGAGAAAATAACTCGCTCGGAGATGCGTTTTGTGACTAATGAATGAGACGAGGTAGAGCTGTTGGAGTATACACCGTAATGCACGGAACACTCGGAGGAGGAAAGGTCTTTTTTGACCTGCTATTTCTGCAGCGTCGTCATTTTTACAGGCTGAAGGGCCTAAGAAGCGAGGCGAGTCAGTCCGCGCAAGCTAGCCTATCGAGCAGGTCGCAGTTTCTAATATATACTTTACCTTTTTTGTTAACCGTTATTAAATAAAGTTCCACATTGTGTTATGTACTAATAATATTAATTTACATTTATGGCGCTGGAACGGTAGCATGTGTGCACACTCACACCGCTAGGTCAACCGTATACGTACATAGGGATTGCAAGGATCCACGAGGCCTCAAATCATGTCTCAATAATGCAAAGTCAAGACTTCTTCGTACTCATAATCGCTAGATAAAAGATCAATCTAGAGCGGAAGTGTCCCAAAGTGGCCCACTTTTGCATTTTGGAAGCGTAAATTGCATTATTCGCCTGCACGTAGCCCTCGCACAGTGATTCGAAATCGCCAAAACGAGGCCAAAAATCGACGACTTTCTACGATTTAGTTGAAAATTGGTATTCTATGGATTTTCGGATTGCTGATTACTAATCTGATTTCAAAATTTCAAAAAATGTTGGATTCAATATGGCAGATGTGTTAGTTGAAAAATTGTGCGACTTCCTTAAGGAGGCTTTAACAAATGCGTCTATGCAAAATTCATCGTGGCCTCGCGTGATCTCCGCTTTGTAATCGTCATTAAAGAAGAAAAAAAACTGGAAAGTAGGTGTTTGGGAAGAGAGCATTTTACCAGCGCGTTGCCTATTTATTGTTGTAACTTTAAAGTGCGCAGGTCTGCGCAAGATATTTTTATGTAGCGCTATTAAGGAGGCTTTAACAAATACTTCTATGTAAAATTCATCGTGACCTCGCGTGACCTCCGCTTTGTAATCGTCACTAAAGAAAAAAAAGACTGGAAAGTAGGTGTTTAGGAAGAGACAATTTTCAAAGTTGTAAAATATATATACAATGTTAAATGTTACACATACACATAGCCGAAAGAACGCTCTTTAACACTATGTAGTTGGTTTTTCTAAAAATATTACTCATAAAAAAGTATGATGTGGCAAACAACGTCAATTTCGGGAAGAAATGCGATCTATCTTAGAACTGCATTTTTGCTCGTTTTCAAACTGTTCTGGAACAATAATGGGTGACTTTTAGCAATTTATATTTATGCTACAACTTAGTTTGAACATTTAAAAAGCTATTCGCATAAATTTCATTAATTTTGCGTGAAGTTGAAAAAGTGATTTTTGGCCACGTTTTGGCGATTTCGAAACACTGTGCCTCGTAACTGTATGAAAATGTATTACTCGACAGCTCCGACAGCGCCGGCACTGTAGCGCCGCCATATTGCTTCTTCGGCTACATGCAGCCGAATAATGCAATTTACGCTCCGAAAACGTAAAAATTGGGCCACTTTGGGACACGTCCGCTCTAGATTGATCTTTTCTCTAGCGATTATGACTACCTAACAAATCTTGACTTTGCATTATTGAGACATGATTTCTCGTGGATCGTTGCAATGCCCATGTACGTATACGGTTCACCTAGCGGTGTGAGTGTGCACACGTGCTACCATTCCAGCGCCTTATTACAGTAATTCATCGATAATTGTCTATACCACGGGTCTGGTCAAAGACAATTATCGTGAAGGGATACTATTCTTTGACTTTTGCCAAACGTAGAACGGGACACCGAGGCTTGAGAGGCCGAGTAGTGAAATCCGATACTTGGTCGGGTGTATCGGTGTGAATCACTGCTAATCCAATGACAAAACTTCTTTATTTTTTATTATTTTTTATAGAACTTTATTTTTTAGAAAATTATACCAAATATGATATAATTCCGATGATATTTACGATTTTAGTTTAAGATTCGCGAATTGTCCCGGTCAAGAGAGTGTATCTTGCAGGAGCGAACCGACTTGTATTATAAATGACCATATATCTGTATATGATCCGAATTATATCGGTTTTGGTACCATTTTAATCAGAAAAATGCCACAAATGTATTGGTCAAATCGGAATTATATCATATTTGGTATCATTTTCATTAAAAAAATGCCACGAATATATTGGTGAAAGTTCCATAAAAAAATAATAAAAAATAAAGACAGCGATAGACCCGATTCGGTATCGGGTTACATTGCTCGGCGGCCGAGACCTACTGAGTTTCACGGTCCGTCACGGGGTATGCCCCTCAGTGGAATGGGTAAGCGACTAGACAATTATCGTTTAGATATTTTAGACAATTATCGATGAATTATTGTATACAGTTATCCTATGCGCGGTGGAGTGTAAATAAACTATAATACTTTAAATATCAATTTCCATTTAATCTCCCAACCTCGTCATCCCAACAAGAGCAAATTAAGAACTACTCGTGGCTATAGTCAATGGCGCAAAAATTATCGAGTGGGAATATCGATTGTCTCGGATATACTGTCTATCGGTTACTTGTTCTTGTTGTAAATTTGGTTTATTAGGATTGCCTGTGTTTCTACTTTAATTGTGCATTAAGAACAGGCTTGTTATCCTGAACACTTTGCTCCCCCAAACAAACCGAATTGAATAGATATATAACAGAATAAAAAACTTTATTATTGTAAAAAGAAGACTATTACAAGATTGAATAACCACGTGCACACTCTGCTGTTGTCTCTATTAAACTGAACTCTCTGGACGACTTTATTAAAAAACATTTGAGTAGCGCTCACTCATTCAAATCCGTTCTCTCATACCAACCTAACATATATACTCACTCATACCAACCTTATACATCCATTCGTGCATACCAACTAAATATCCCCATTCATTCATACCAATACTCAGGAATTATTCATTCTCTCAACAGTTCTCATCAACGCATTATGGGGATATCGATTATGTTTCAGATATAGCATGGTTACATATTTCAGGTATCGTTCGTTCTAAGCATCGCGACCCTCGATTGCCCCGGTTCCAAAATTGCCTAAAACAAATGATTGACCCGCAGCAAACGTACCCAGTTTAATAGAAGTTAATTGATCCGGCACGGTGTAACGCGAGACTGCGAACGACGGTGTTCCGCGAAATGATGGAAACTGTGCGTCAACGGGTCGGTGTTCGTGTGCGGGCAACTCGGCCGTATCATTATTGAAATTGCGCGGCAGCCAATGACGTTATCGAAGACTATTCCGTTCGCGGGCGGTCTCCGACTGGAACAACGAACGGTACGTTTTGTCTCGGTCGATGGGGTCGACTTAAAATTTCATGCACGGGGACGCAGAGAGTTATAAATTTTTGGGCAGCGTAACGTGTATGAGTCATTCCACGCCAAATCGATCACTTTTTGCGATGACCATCCACGATTTTGTTCTAAATGAAATATGTTGTAGTCCATGTAAAATTAGGAGGGGGTTTAAAGTCACATTTTGCCGGTTTCGAATTTTTTTAGAAATTACAAGCCTTCGAAATTTGCGATTTTTAAAAATACTTCCGAATTTTTATCTCAGGAACTGTTTGTTCGATTGAGCTATATTTTTTTTTGTTTTATTCGCAAAGGATTGGACTATTATAAAATAATTTTTTCGTCCTCGAGAATTAACTTTATAATATCGAAAAATATAAACAAATTTTTTTTTACGTTTTTTTCAATTTTGACCGGTAATGTAAATTTTGAAAAAAATATGGTTATATTCCCTGAAGTTTTCTCTTCAAAATAAGCCCTCGGACAAAATGGCGTTTTGCCTGTAATCGTCACAATGTGCTGGAAAAGGACGCGGTATACGTGTATACGTGTCAGCGGCGAGAGCTTTACGTCTTCATAACTTCGGGGAAAGTTCGCGATATTTCGGGAGGTTCGATGGGTTAAAATTGCGTGCACGGGGCGTTGATCGTTGCGAGAGGCCCTGGCTGACGTAAGCACATCAGCCCCCGAGCCCTCGAGCTTTTACGGAAAATTTACCGACCCGTTAAAGTGAATGTAACACCGAGCGTATTAAAATTTCAAGTCGTTCTGTCGGCCACTCTGTGTCGACGAGTTTCAAACAACGTTCGGACAACGAATTTTACGGCTACCTGCGAAACTTTTCTTCGGTGGGCGCACCGACGCGGAATATTCCGTCCAGCAAGAAGTGGATTTCGTTCGAGTAATTCTGGACACCGGGTATGGCAATACCTGTTAACGAGGATCGATCGCATAACAGTAAAAGTGTTTGAAAATATTGTTTTTCTATAATTTTGCAGTTATATTCCGACGATATCATCTGTAGAGGAAGCCGTGTCACTCGTGAAGCATCGGTGGTTCAGTGGTAGAATGCTCGCCTGCCACGCGGGCGGCCCGGGTTCGATTCCCGGCCGATGCAACTTCTTTTTTTTTGCTTTTTTAACATTTTTCTTTCTGGAAATTATATATTCAAACCCATTGACGTCGATAAGCGAGCATTCGGACCCGTTTACACAGATTAGATAAAGATTGAAGGTGTTATGTAAGACATTTATGCTGTACATTTTCTATGTATCGGTTGACAATGTTTTCACGAACGATCTCTGCTTTTCGGTACGAAAAACGGTAACGAAGAAAACAAAGACGCGCAAAATAGACGATACTTCGGATTTGAACCGCAATGCAAAATGAAAAATTTTGAGCGAATCGAACGGCTATAATGGACGGACCGTTGCTTGTCGATACCATATAACGTCGAAACAATACAGAATAAACCGCGGGCCGCGGCCACAGCGGGGTATGAAAAATATCCAAGAAATGCTTTTCTCCTCTGTCCGCTCGGCATCGCATGAAATATCAAACTGGTAGAATCGAAACGCGGTTTCCGCGTACTGCGGAAAAGCTCTCCGTTTGTCCAATCGACGAACACCGTGTTTTCTCGCATTGCTTTCCACATTTCCGGGGTCCGTTCGTATCAAGAGCATCGTCGGGGCGAGCACAGAACTGTTTGCTTTGAAAACAGTGGAAAATTGTCACGCGTCTGGATCTTCGCGAAAGTTAGTTTGCACTGTCAGCCCTCGCTAAGGATGAACGTGTGGTACCAGAACGTTTCCACCACGACCGACACTGTTCCCACCGCATTCTTACGTTTTTTACTTTTAACGCTTTAACATATCGACACGAATTTCTTTAAGGCCATTTTTTCCATATCAATCATATGTATAGTATCATTCGAAATCTCTGCAGTTGTTCGTGTTGAGACCCGGATCGAAAGAACACTGAATTGATGAGTCGCCCGGTCGCGTTTTACCGGACGAGGTTAACGATTGGTAGGCTTGAATTGTTACAAAAGATTGAGACCGATATTAACAATAACAATATACAGGGTGAGTCACCAAACGTTAGCACCTCAAATATCTTTGTTGTTTCTAAAGATACCTAAAATATGGTAAGGACAAAGTTAAATGGTACAATGGGGCTGACACGATGCAAAAAAAAAAATTTGTTTTTATGTCATTTTTTTGGAGATATCAAGGTCACCTTGACTTTTTTAAATGGAACCAACCTTTTTTAAACACCTACAATGATAGTCCCTTTCATTTGGAATTCAGTGACTATAATTAGTCCAAGGTCATTCAAGGTCAAGGACAGAAAAAACGTATAAAACTAAAATATGGAAGCAGAATACCTGTATTTTTTAAATGTTCGAAATGATGGCCGTCTGCGTCGATACATTGTTGTAAACGAGCTCCGAAGGAATGTTGAACTCTGATAAGTGTATCCGACGTGATATTCGTACATGCTGTGATGATACGCTGACGCATATCTTCAACTGTTGTTGGAGCATCCGTGTACACGGTCTCTTTTAGCAGACCCCATAAAAAGAAATCCAGTGGATTTAAATCAGGCGAACGTGCTGGCCATGAAACTGTTCCGCCTCGTCCAATCCATCGGTTTGGATATCGAGAATCCAACGTTTCTCTTGCTACTCGTGCATAATGAGCAGGACAACCGTCATGTTGGTACCACGTATCGTAGCGAGTTTGTAAAGGGACATCTTCTAACAAAATTGGCAGATCTTCTTGCAAAAATTGAGCGTATATCTGTCTCGTCATCATTCCGTTAACGAAATATGGTCCAATTACTTTGTCGTTCAAAATACCACGCAATGATTTTGAAGCAATCCCCATTGACAAAAGTTAATTCTATTTTGAAAATCATTCCCGTGCAATTCTTGATGGAGCGATATGTGGAACGGATGAAATTTATGTCGGGCCAGAATTCGTATTACGCTACTTTGACTTATGCCTGCTTCCCGGGCAATTTTTCTCGTACTCACGTGAGCATTGACAGCTATAGCTGCTAAAATATTAATTTCATTGTCTTCATTAGTCGTGGGATTCTTCCGTTTGTACTGTCTTGCATGTACACTTCCAGTACTTCGAAACAACCTGTACGTATTAGTGAAAGTATGTCTAGAAGGAGTGTTTCGCTCAGGGTACCTTTCTTCATAAAGTAGTCGGGCCTGCACTGCATTTTTTCTACATTCACAGTAAATCGTGATCATATCACACTTTTCAGTCATCGAATATAACATAGCGGAATCGCGTTTGGAAACATACTGATAGTAAATAAGAATGCTGAATAACATTGAAGGACCTTAGTATGTTTACTTTAACTACGACCATAGTATGTTTACTATTTCCTACAAGTCTCAACCGTGATAAACGTATTCTGCTTCCATATTTTAGTTTTATACGTTTTTTCTGTCCTTGACCTTGAATGACCTTGGACTAATTATAGTCACTGAATTCCTAATGAAAGAGACTATCATTGTAGGTGTTTAAAAAAGGGTGGTTCCATTTTAAAAAGTCAAGGTGACCTTGATATCTCCAAAAAAATTACATAAAAACAAAATTTTTTTTTGCATCGTGTCAGCCCCATTGTACTTTGTCCTTACCATATTTTACGTATCTTTAGAAACAACAAAGATATTTGAGGTGCTAATGTTTGGTGACTCACCCTGTATGTTTATTGATAAAATTGCAGCGTAACGTTCTACTACGTTGCTCGTTCAAATCAGATCTGACCTGTTTGTACAGGGTGTATAAAAATTATATGTCACGAGTACCGTGGAGGGATTCTATACCTCTGGATCGGTGGAGATCTGTCAAAAAAATTGACCGCAAAATTAACTTTGACCCTTTCTTTTAAGGTTAAACAATTTTTTATCGTGTCGTAAAAGTTTCCACAGGAACAATGGGTCTCAAGTCAACCGTTCTCTTAAAAAACAACTTTGACGTTTCATAAATTAATTTCTTCCACATGTCTATAGGGTGTCCCAAAATGGTACAAACGTGGAGGGAATGATTCTACATGAGAAAATAAATTGATAATATGTTAGTAAAAAGTTCGTTGAAAATGTGGGAATAAATGTTTTTCATTTGACGCCTCGGTTTCGAGAAGTTAATGTTTGAAAATTAAGCGAACACGCGTGCTCTTGAATGGCAATCGTTTGACGCGTCTGTTCATGACCTACTAATTCTACTTGTTCCAAACGTTAGGCACGCGAACTTGACAGATTTTTAAAGTCAATTTTCTCGAAAACGAGGCGTCAAACGCAAAAATTTTATTCTATATTTTCAATTATTTTCTCATGTAGAATCATTCCCTCCACGTTTATACCATTTTGGGACACCCTGTAGTCATATGGAAGAAATTAATTCACGAAACTTCAAAGTCGTTTTTAAAGAGAATGGTTGACTTGAGATCCATTAATCCCTTGAGACTTTTGTTCCTTGCGATGAATACGATACAAAATTTTTTAACCTTAAAAGTAAGGGTCAATGTCAATTTTGCAGTCCAATTTTTTAACAGATCTCCACCGATCCAGAGGTATAGAATCCCTCCATGGTATTCGTGACATATAATTTTTATACACCCTGTACATTTTGAGGCTCTTAAATACTAACAAGAACAAAGATTGTTTTAAGGGTAGGGATGCGCGGGTTTTTCCCGAACGGACGAGATGGTGACCCGGCGAATGGTTCCAAGTGCTGAACACATTTCGTTTACTGTATAAATTGTTATGGAGGTCCGCGATGTCGCGGACAAACGCTCGGGACCGAGAATCGGCGGCTAGGGTCCAGGACCCGCACGTTTGCTTGGTGGGTGCAATAAATGGCTACCTGAATTCCTAGCCAGATGTCCAAGATGAGGGTTCGGCGTTGACCTCGCACAGGCGAGAGTCAACAGTTCGATTAAGATTGTTACGTATGGAGAACAGATATTATAAATATACGTTATCTGTCCGACATCGTATCTGGCAGGAAATGCCCTAGATAACCCGATCTAGACATCTAATAAAATTTTCTTAGATGCAGCAAAAAACAGTGTGACCTACGACACCAGATAACGAATAGACCACCCTATTCATTTTCAGGGTATTCAGGATGAATTCGATAAAGCAGGACACCTAAATATCTCCGTTACTTTTCGTTGTACAAAAAAACTTCGTAGGACAAAGTTACTCTGTTTGAAGGGCCACATATAACGGTGTAATGGAAAAAAACTTCAAGATCATTTTTATGAGATTTCAATGTTATACAAGATATAAGACGCTGCGTACGAGTAAATTTGCACGGTTCCAAAGAATGTTATTTAACGCGGAACCCGCAACCATAAACTTTGCGAATCGGTTCGATCGAAGCGTCGACTTACTTGCCGAGGCTGCATGCATGATTTTTGGCCATAGCAGTCGCGCGATAGCAAACTAGGAACGGCAGAAATCAACGCAGCGGCGTCGTAAATGATTCTTGCCGGTGCAGCCGTATACGGTATGCGTTATCAGCGGCAAGAATCATTCGATCAGCGTATGTGCGCGAGTTTCGAAGGACGTACGAGACGTTCATGCAATATTCAGCCGCGTTTAGGGCTGCTTGGCTCGGTCCCTATGTACCCGACGCATAGACGTTTGACATGCGTCCCGCTCGACGTTAACGCGATATATTTGACTTCTCCGATCGATCCGTCTATATTACACGGCCGCGACGCATATTCATGAACGGCCGCGCAGAAAAACGGAATTTCAAGCAGGAAATTTTTATTCTCGCGACGCGACGCGCAACCGGTCCCCGCGAAAACAGAAGATTCGCGGGACGGAGAAATTTTCGCGAGATTTCTCGCCCGGAGAAGACTTCTCGGCACAGTTCTCGTCACTGTACACCGGGCTCCCTATTAGTGTAACTCGTTTATCTCGGTGAAATTTCTGTACTCGTCTCGCGGCTTTCCCGGAAACTTCGTTTTGCATGAATTTTAAACGAAATACTGTGCTCCGGGGTTCACTGATCCTGTGATTTCGAGATCGTCTTCTTTTTTTGTTTCGTAATTCCGACTGTGCACAGTACGCTGTGTTTTTACTCGAGTTTATTATTCGGAATTTTTCTAGTATAAAATACAACTGTTAATTTATTAAACCTATAGCTCGTACCCTCGGCAGACAAAAGATCTGCGGCGCCTTCGCGCGCAGTTTCTTCCCGGATCGTGAACTTCGAGACTGTTTAAAGACACGCGGCGAAACAACTTAACAGAGTTAACAGTCGCGAGGAAGTTCAGTGAAACTGACGCGTTCTAACGGAAGAGAACGGCTGCCTCCATTTACAGGGGCATTAAGATTTAATAGAGAAACTTCGTGCCGAATGCTGTTCGAATTAGCGCGAACGCGAGAATATCCCCGTTTTAAGCACCGTTTTCAGGGTATTGCCTCTAGTGCCAAATTACCATGTCGAACAACAACGGAGTACGCATACAGAATGAAGTGGATCTGAAGGGTCTGCACCCTGGTTAGGCTTCCTGCTGTGCTGGCGGCAGCGCGGGCCGGAGCGTGTCAGCAGTTTTCGTGATAAACGCGGTTAAACGCATCGAACTGTGATCTTAATTCTCGGACCGGCTAATTGAAGGCTTCCGGAACAACCGTAAATTCGTGTACGATGGAAACTTGATTCGCTTGGAACCGAAGGCCGAGTCGATTCCACTCGAAACCTTGCCTCAAAATTTTAGAATCTTGAAAATTTGAAAATCTGAAAATTTTAAAATATGAATGTTCTACAATTTGAATTTCGCTCGTGTCGAAATTGCAGCGCGTCGAGCTTGCAACGCATCAGTTTAAATCGTGTCGAGTCGATTCCAATCGAAACACTTCCCCCTTGAAAACCAAATTTCAAAATTTTAGAATCTTGAAAATATGAAAATCTGAAAATTTGAATATTTGAAAATCTGAAAATTTTAAAATTTGAATGTTCTAAAATTCTAAAATTTGAATTTCACGCGTGTCGAAATTTCAGCTCATCGAGTATGCAACGCATCAGTTTAAATCGTGTCGAGTCGATTCCACTCGAAACCCTGCCCTGTGAAAACCAAATTCCAAAATTTTAGAATCTTGAAAATATGAAAATCTGAAAATTTGAATATTTGAAAATTCGAAAATCTGAAAATTTAAAAATTTGAATGTTCTAAAATTCTAAAATTTGAATTTCGCTCGTGTCGAAACTTCAGCGCGTCGAGTTCGCAACGCATCAGATTAAATCGTGTCGAGTCGATTCCACTCGAAACCCTGCCCCGTGAAAACCAAAATTCAAAATTTTAGAATCTCGAATATATGAAGATTTGAATATTTGAAAATTTAAAAATGTGTAAATTTCAAACGTTTGAATATTTTAAAATTCTAAAATTTGAATTTCACGCGGGTCGAAACTTCAGCGCGTCGAGTTCCCAACGCATCAGTTTAAATCGTGTCGAGTTCGCAACGCGTCAAACTTGAAGTGCGTCAAAATTTCACGACTCCTTAGATCCGCTGTGAATATATTTACAAAAATTTAATTTCCGCTTTAATAGCATGTCGGCCATAGCGTACGGCGGGAAGTTTCGAAAACGGCCATCCCGTCTAAGTAGGCAGCGCGACTTATCACATGCTCGAGATAACACTTTGACCTACTGAGGAGTTCTTAATTACACAAAACTGCGAAGCGAAGCTAATATTAGATCCCTGCAGGTCGCACTATCGGACTGCGGCATGAATGGAAGAGGGCACGACTGTCCAATAGGTTCGAATTAAGGACTGACGGTGAAGTGTTTCCTTGACCGGTGATGTATGTAGGTACAACAGAGACGCTCCAAAGGATGCTAATTAAAGGAAACCCGTCCTTTAATTATGATCGTAATTGTACAGACGACAGTCGTTTGCTCTCCAACTACTAGCACTCTTGATATATTAATTTCTATTCGAGGGACAAGGCAAGCTCTACAATATCCTAATGAATGTTTGAACGTCCTCGCGGCCTGACCTGGACCGAATTTCATTCTGTTCGAACTAGAAAACCGATTTGTCGCATAGCGTAACAACATTTATTAGTTGCTAGACCCTTCAGGTCAACACTCAGCCCCTTATGTTTAATACGATTCCAGGAGGTACAGCCTAGCAAGAACCCTGTAGATTTGGACTCTTCCTGCAGCGGCAGGTAATTGCTCATTATTTTGCATCGCGCCTTTTCGTTTATGACTTTCGGGAGAATAGGCTATGGCTTCTCGTAAACTCATTTAACACGTGTCGGGGATTTGGTCGTCGGCACGAGTGCCCTTTTTACCTCGCATCTGCCGACGCCCGGAGAAACGGTCGCGCGCACATAAAAAATATTATGCCCAGATGCGCAAAATTCCGACCAATCACAATATTTCTCATAACTCCATCTAAAGCCGTGAGAGAGGAGCCAGAGGTTCTTCGAAAAACAGGAGAAAGTTAATCGGTCTCGAACTCTCAAACGGGCAACATCTTTTTCAAATACATTGTACATACTACGTAGCATTTGTGACACTTTATAATAAATAGTATTTGTTTTATAAATTGTAAAATACAGTCCACTTAAGTTGTTTATTAAAATCACCGCATAACACGTTAAGGGTTCTCGTAAGAACACGATTAGAAGAATCGAGCAGAAAAAGGAACATGTTTAATCTTTCTTTTTAATTTCAAGAATTCTATACAATCAGTTTCCCGAAGGAAATAATGATTCGCTTGAAAGTGGTGATTGTATAACGTTACCAGCTTGAAGAGTTAACAGCACCGAGCAAAAAGGCAAAACTGCTCGAAACGAATGCAAAGTGCAGTCAAAGGAAACCGGTTACGTCTTCGCCTCTCGGTAATCCGGTTCGCGGAGAATCGTTAACAAAACACTCGGCATCGAGTCTCAACTTCCGCTCACTTTTCCGCAGAAACCGATTTCCGTCTTTCCAGTTCATATGGCTCGACGAATGGAAGGCGAGAAGAAGCGACGCGCCGCATCGCATCGCGTCGCGTCGGGTGGAAAGACATTCAAGCAGATATGTATCGCGCTGACGAGAGACAGGCTCGCGAGAAAAGGTTCGCACGAATTTCTTAAGCGGCTTTAAAGCCGGCACGCGTGTGCGTGAACACGGTTCTCTCATTGTCGTTTGTCGGTATCTTCCAACCCGGACCTTAGCAACGTCGCGATTTTCTTTTCATTAGCGTTGTCGGAAAAGATGCGACGGCGTTTCTGCATTGGTCGAATGTAGGTCGCTGCCACATTGTGCAACGAATGGACATTCAGTGTCGGAGAAAGAATCATTGATTATTTCATATTCTTAACTTGGTCGTTGTCTTGACAAATGATTTGTTGATTTATTCTGCTACGTCTGGGCAAGCAAAAATAAAAATCGCGCTTAAACAACCATGGTTAAACGTTTGTTTAAATATTCACATACATTCGAGAGATAGTAAACATTTTTATGCACTACGACCGAAACAACGTTAATCAAAGAAATAATGATTACAGCGCAATTTATCTAAATTTACTAGACGCGTGGATATGCACGTATGTATGCAAATGTTTTCCGAGGCTCTCATTTAGTCGTTCGAAAACGTTGACCTGTTTTTCCCGGAGTTTCATTTTTGCGCGAGTTTATTTCATGCGGCAACCGGTTACTTGCATGTGTGCATGCGTGTGTGTGTGCATGTTTTTTCTTCTATTTCGCCGGAGCACCGTAATGTAAATATTCATTTCTTTCACCGGCCCCATTACATTCGACATGTCGTTCCGGCCATTTACCTACGAGCACTCTAACATGTCCCATAATACGCGGTCTCATTCGCCGCAACAGGACGAAAACGGTGAATTCCTCCGGGAAGCATCCAATTCTACGCGCCCTCGCTCGCGAAATGGGGAGGGTCCCGTATACCGTATCCCCGATTCTACGTGTCCCTAATGGAACACACGTACTTTACGAACAAATGAAACGGCCATTTGTTGTAAGAATGGAACGCCGCCTTCTCTGCCACGGAATCGCGATTATTGTAATCCCGGACGTGTATTCACAGCGCAGAACCAGGCTTCTAAATCTCGGTAAAGCACAGCACGAAAAAAGTGGATAACGAGACTCGTCTTGTTCTTATCTTTATGCTCTTGTCACTGGACCACGTACAAATCCACATTCTTGCTACGATGGACACATAACATTTTTATTTTGTATAAGAAATCCGCAGTCTACCCGTTAATATTGGTCAATGAAAATTTCCTTTGGGTCATTCCACGCCAAATCGATCACTGTTTGCGGTTACCATCGACGATTTTGTTCTAAATGAAATATGTTGTAACCCATATGCAATTAGGGTGGGTTTGAGTCATCATTTTGCCGGTTTCGAATTTTTTTAGGAATTACAAGCCCCCGAAATTTGCGATTTTTAAAAATAGGCCTCACTTCCGAAATTTTATCTCAGGAACTGTTTGTCCGATTGAGCTATATTTTTTTTTGTTTTATGCGAAAAGGATTGGACTATTATAAAATAATTTTTTCATCCTCGAGAATTAACTTTATAATATCGAAAAATATAAACAAATTTTTTTTTACGATTTTTTCAAATTTGGCCAGTAATGTAAATTGTGAAAAAAATATGGTTATATTCCCTGAAGTTTTCTCTTCAACATAAGCCCTTGAACAAAATGCCGTTTTGCCTGTAATCGTCACAATGTGCTGGAAAAGGACGCGGCGTACCTACGTTTCAGGTAGCGGCGCACCGCTATTATGGTCAGTTTTCTACATATACCGCTGATCTCACAATTCTATACAATGACCCTATTTATACCTCGAGAGCAATATTAGTAACCACTCTTGGCCAACGACACCTTTTTAATCCTAACTTCCTTTATAGATGTAGTTTCTATACGAATTGTATATGTATGTTTTACAAGAATGGTGTCGTTGTTCAATGGTCAATGTTTTTGTTCAATGATTTCAAGATGAGTTTAAAAGCTGTTATACTAACAATGTTTGAATCTATGTGACGTGCAGCTACTGCTGTTTTAATCGCGAGCAACCATTAATTTTACATTCTAATGTTGTTCGATTCCACAACAGCTGCGTGAAATGTATTTTTAGAAATGTATATTGTTCGTTGCGTAAAGGCCTCTTCCCGATTTTTAGCCGTCCTTCGAGTAATTAGAAGAATGCTAATCCTCGACTTGCCCCAGGGGACACTCGAGGGTTCGAGCTGATGTCATTGGAAAGATGGCCATAAAGTCAATCCGTGCCACTCGCGTGCCGGTCACTAGGTACGCGAGGGTCTCGGATTCGGACTCAGTGGGCCTTATGGTCCGCATATTCGGCGGCCCGGGGCA
Organism: Lasioglossum leucozonium; assembly: GCA_028454225.1. Classification (NCBI taxonomy): domain Eukaryota; kingdom Metazoa; phylum Arthropoda; class Insecta; order Hymenoptera; family Halictidae; genus Lasioglossum; species Lasioglossum leucozonium. The sequence continues at coordinate 6,401,806 of CM052213.1, forward strand.
TTGTTATCTTGGGTCGCATGCGTAAGCCACTTAGGCTTTTTAGACAATTTATGATGCCTAAGCGCGGTACCCTGTGGTCGCGTGCGGATCAGTTAGAACCCTTGGCCTTCGTCACCGGACCCAGGCCAAGGAGTGGTAACCATCTGCGGGCCACTTGGGTAAATTCACTCGTGCTGCTCCGGGGTCCTGTATTCTGTCCATCTCGGGAATTCTCGGATTTGACTTGAGGTGGAGACTTCCTCCACCAACGGTGAGGGCGGTTACGGAAGATCCTCCTCCCTCAAGTCAACCAGCGAATGGGGATGATTTTCTCCCCCAAAAACGGGCCCATGTCCGAACTTCTTGCCGATTATAAGAAGGTGCGGACTCCGGGGCAGCGAGTTGGCTTCATGAAGTTCGGCTTCATTTGCGATAAATCGAAGAGACATCGTCTCGGTCTCGTTCCAAATTCAGTCTCACTGTATCGGAGACAATAACGTACGCGTTGATCGCGACAATTCGCGACAACCTCCGTGAACCCTTCTTTACCGCGACAATCCACTGTCTCCGTGAAGTAGTTGCCCTAAGTTAATTCTGCCGGCAACAGACTTGTACATAAATAAATAACTGTGATCCAAAAACTGAATACAAGTCCTTATTTCGGCATACGAAATAAACAAGTGTATAACACAAACACAAACAGAGTGTGCTCCACTGGCACCAGCTAAAACACACTCCTTGGTCGCGATCTACATGAAACGCGGGTACACAGTGTCCTTTTCCAGCACATTGTGACGATTACAGGCAAAACGCCATTTTGTTCAAGGGCTTATTTTGAAGAGAAAACTTCAGGGAATATAACAATATTTTTTTCAAAATTTACATTATTGGCCAAATTTGAGAAAAACGTAAAAAAAAGTTTATTTATATTTTTCGATATTATAAAGTTAATTCTCGAGGATGAAAAAATTATTTTATAATAGTCCAATCCTTTCCGAATAAAACAAAAAAAATATAGCTCAATCGGACAAACGGTTCTTGAGATAAAAATTCGGAAGTGAGGCCTATTTTCGCCAAAATGGGCAAAAATCGCAAATTTCGAAGGCTTGTAATTTCTAAAAAAATTCGAAACCGGCAAAATGATGACTTAAACCCCTCCCTAATTTCACATGGACTACAACATATTAAATTTAGAACAAAATCGTGGATGGTCACCGCAAAAAGTGATCGATTTGGCGTGGAATGACCCCTTTAAAAAACTGTGAACGTGATACTCACATTCTGCAGGATGATTTAAACCAAATTCACTGTTGATAATGTTTCGGGCTTTTCAGCCGTCTTCTCTCGTTCGCGTTACGTTTACTATCGATGATCAAAAGCGGAACACGCCGCGCCGTAACTTCGAGGGTTGTAAATCCCGTTGCGCTCGTTCACGACGGTATCTTAGGAAAGCGGCTATGACTGTGAAATTAATCACGCTAAGCCAACTTCAAAGGAGCCATAAACTCGTATGTTCCCCAACATCAATACATATTACGCAGCTTAACACTTGACGTAGCAATTTCGCTGATAGATACGGATTTGTGAATAGCAATTTCACTGATTTGCACGCAGAAATGTCGCGTCGCGTCGCGTCACTCGAAATACGCGTTTCCAATTCGAATAATTATTTTACTTGTTCATAAGAAGTAATTTAAGCTATAAATAAATACATTTGACGCAGGATCCAAGGGTGTAATCGAACGGAGAGGATGTGTTACAATGAAAAATAGGAGGACAGCAAAAACACATAGGAAAGAGCTGCAGGGGCGAGGTAACGCGCATCGCTAATGCTTCGAACGTCACCGTAACAATTCGCACCGTAGCGAAGTAAAAAGAAAGATTGAATTTTGTGGGAAGAGAGATTCGGCGAGAAACGTGGAATGAACGATGAGGGGAAGCCGAGGTAGAGTCTCGAATGGATTGAAAGACGGGGTGGTCTCGGTGAATCGGGGAGGGAGCGAGCAGCAGAACGATCGGTCAACGGCCGCAATACGTAACCCGGAGAGCCTGGTTTTAGGGCGCGCGTGGCGAGAATCGGGAGCAACCAGCGATTCCGGGAGCTCGCTCTTGGCACCAAGGGCTGTTTCCAGCATTTCGGTCAGTTGCCGGTGGCGTGCAAACGGCCTGCAATTAGCCCGCTTTCTAATTCGGTTCTGGCTTGCCTACCGTCCGACCGATCTGACGATCAAATCACGTGACCGCCAGAGCTAGAGTCGAAGTTGAAGCAAGTAAGTGCACCCGTAACTCGATAGCTTCCTTCGCTTCGTGCGCAACCGCACCGGCGGAACGACCCTGCTTCTCCTGCTGCTGCTGCTGCTGCTGCTGCTAGAACGCTTCGCGATTTGTTCAGGATTATATTCCGTCACTCGTTATCGCTTCACGGCTCCATACTTTTAACGCATTGCGCCCCTTGCCCACGGCTAGATTGCCGCGCGACCTCTGCTCAGTCTTCATCGGGTGAAACAGGCCGAGTCTCGAACGTAAGGGGACTGTCTCGGTGAAATTCTCGCGTGAACATTTCGTTTTAATAATATTTTAGAGGCGAGATTTCTGACGAAATAATTTAAAAAAGAAATTAATAAGCGCAATTTGTTAGTAGGAAAATGATAAAGGGGACCGTGTTTATTTCGTATGTCGAAATAAGGACTTGTCAACAGTTTTTGTATCACAGTTATTTATTATTTTATATACAAGTCTGTTGCCGGCGGAATTAACTTGGGGCAACTAATTTCACGGAGACAGTGGATTGTCGCGGTAAAGACGACTTACGGAGGTTGGTGGGAATTGTCGCGATCAACGCGTACGTTATGGTCGCCGATACGGTGAGACTGAATTTGGAACGAGACCGAAACGATGTCTCTTCGATAATCGCAATGAAGCCGAACTTCATGAAGCCAACTCGCTGCCCCGGGGTCCGCACCTTCTTATAATCGGCAAGAAGTTCGGACATGGGCCCGTTTCTGGGGGAGAAAATCATCCCCATTCGCTGGTTAACTTGAGAGAGGAGGATCTTCCGTAACCGCCCTCACCGTTGGAGGAGGAAGTCTCCAGCTCAAGTCAAATCCGAGAATCCTCGAGATGGACAAAATACAGGACCCCGGAGCAGCACGAGTGAATTTACCCAAGTGGCCCGCAGATGGTTACCACTCCTTGGCCTGGGTCCGGTGACGAAGGCCAAGGGTTCTAACTGATCCACACGCGACCTCAGGGTGCCACGCTTAGGCATCGTAAATAGTCTAAAAAGCCTAAGTGGCTTACGCATGCGACCCAAGATAACAATGCCCCGGGTCGTCGAATATGCGGACCATAAGGCCCACTGCGTCCGAAACCGAGACCCCCGCGTACCTAGTGACCGGCACGCGAGTGTCACGGATTGACTTTATGGCCATCTTTCCAATGCCATCAGCTCGAACCCTCGAGTGTCCCCTGGGGCAAGTCGAGGGTTAGCATTCTTCTAATTATTCGAAGGACGGCTAAAAATCGGAAAGAGGCCTTTACGCGACGAGCGGCTATTACGCTTGCGGAATCGAACAGACCGCGTAGAGCCAAGAGCACGAGTGGATTTCCTACGGACAAATCGGCGAAGAATTTTCCATAATCCAACGGAAGGATTAGAGTCTTTTCTTTTTTTTTTTGTTCGAGCAGTATCATTTTCCTTATGAACTCTCTTCGATTCCTCTCGGTTTCTCTCGAGCGATCTTCATTCGGCGATGCGACGGCAGCCTGTCGCGATTCAAGGGGAATCCGTAATATCGCTACCCGACGAAAACCTCTTTCCATTTGGATTCTCCTACGTATTTCGTTCACGCTCCGTAAAACTTCAATGTCCACGTAGGAAATCACGATCGAACCGCGCGAGAGCAGCACAGCAGCCGCGCCCTCCCACCGCTGTCCCTGAGAAACAAACGTCCGCCGAGAATAGAGTTTACCTTCCTCGCCCGCGGAATAAAGCACTGCTTTGTCTGGGAATTCCTCGGTGTCCGAGCTGAAGAATTTCAAATTGCTTCTTCCCAGACCCCTACGAGATTCCATCAAATTTTACTGGCGATGGAGAATAGACTTTCAACGCGCCCCCACGCGTCTCTCCGTCGATACTCTATCCATTCACGAGTAATTGCACGCGGACAATTCTCTCAGTCGCGACAATTTCATTGGCTACAGAGCTGTTCTGTATGGGTCCCATGGAAATCACCGACACAGACTTTTCCGACACGGTTTTCACCGACAACATTTCACCGACAATTGCTTTGACCGACAACGACTTGAGACGACCACAGTAATAACCAACAGTAACAAAATTTACAACGATATGCATATGATGTTCACTAATAACGATGTGCTAAATTGACCACCTTGAATATCTCGCTTAGTGTTAGTAATAGAAAAAACGTTATAGGACAATATTAACCTAACCGAAGGGGCAATACAGTAATTCATCCATAACTGTCTAAAATGTCTAAACGCTAACTGTCTAGTCGCCTACCCATTCCACTGAGGGGCATACCCCGTGAGGGGCCGTGAAACTCAGTAGGCCTCGGCAACCGAGCAATGTAACCCGAGACCAGGAGACCACTACAAATCGATTGACAAAACTTCTTTATTTTTTATTATTTTTTTATGGAACTTTCACCAATATATTCGTGGCATTTTTCTAATGAAAATGATACCAAATATGAAATAATTCCAATGATATTTACACGTGTAAGATTCGCGAATTTTCCCGGTCAAGAGAACTTACTTGTATTATAAATGACCATATATCTGTATATGATCCGAATTATATCGTGTTTGGTATCGTTTTAATCAGAAAAATGCCACAAATATATTGGTCAAATCGGAATTATATCATATTTGGTATCATTTTCACTAGAAAAATGCCACGGATATATTGGTGAAAGTTCCGTAAAAAAATAATAAAAAATAAAGACACAGCGCTATACCCGATTCGGTATCGGGTTACATTGCTCGTCGGCCGAGGCCTACTGAGTTTCATGGTCCCTCACGGGGTATGCTCCTCAGTGGTATAGGTAGGCGACTAGACAATTATCGTTTAGATATTTTAGACAATTATCGGTGAATTACTGTATAGTGAATGAGAGGACAGATTTACCAAGAAACACAGTGAAACCAAACCGAACAGAATATATTTGTATAATTGATATGTTATTAAAGTATAAGATACAATATATTATTCTCAAAAGATTATTCTCAATATATTATTCTGTATATATTATTCAAAATATTATTCTCAATATATTATTCTGAAAAGGAAGTCCATTTAACTAATAATGAATATAATAAAACTTTCAAATACATTTGATGGATCGTATAACAACAAAAACATGCATGACAACGAAAAATTGTACGATAAAAATAATAGCTGCAAGCAGAATAATATCCCCGTTGTTAATAACTTGCCTAAATCAATATAACAAAGATTTTAAGTACATTCGATAAATTGTGTAACAAAAACCTTAATTACATTATATTTATTATAATCTAATATTGTGTTCTAATCTCAAAAATACGCTTACTGAGGTAATGTTTGTAGGAGAGACACGCAGTTGGCTAACATTGTTGTCAAACAATGTTACTGTTGGTTATTGCTGTGCTCGTTTCAAGTCGTTGTCGGTTAATGGCGTTGTCGGCCAAATCTGGAGTCGGTCAAAACCGTGTCGGAAAAATCTGTGTCGGTGATTTCCATGGGACCCGTTCTGTATCTTGTCGCGTACAACGATACTTTTTCGATTCTCGAGAAACAGTAAATATTTTAAATAACCGTATTACAAAAGACTATAAAAAAACAGCGATTGAAGTGAATCTCGCTGTTTTGGTCATCAGCCCGGTTGTTTTCTTGCGGGTTTACGTGTATTTCGTAGACACTTCCAGCTTCTCGCGTCCTCTATTTCTGCCTCCGAAGTAGCTAGAAGTATTTCTGCCATGCTATCATAACAATAACAGGCATCGTAAGAACGCGAGCCAACCATAGCATCAATCTCCACCCGCCGCTCCGCGAGCCGTTTCCCCCAGAATTTTGCGAAAATTAAATTAGAGCTTGAACTTTCTTATCGCGAGTCGTCCGACGTGAACGTGGCGTTCGTAGTTTCGCTAGCGCGTCCTCCTCCTCCTCCCAGGGACCATGAAATATTTTTTTACGATGGGCCACGAGCGTAATGGGCCACCATCCAAAGATTTTATAGCGGCTAAAGGGTGAGGGAGCCCGAGATACATAAACTCGAACAATCGTGAAAACTCGCGAGGACTGTCGAGGATCGACAAACGTCCGACGTTGCGTCCCTTTAAGGGGGCAGTCCACCCTCATCATTAACAAAAGTCGAACGCTTTTTTTTTCAATTTTCTTGTAGTTTCGTGCGTCCAGAAACCTTTATGCGATTTAACACGCCCTTACGGTAAGGGCGTAATAAAGAAAATACTGGTAAGTTGAAACCCTCTTTTAGGAACCCTACGACCGAAGGGTCGCAGTCGAAATTTTAAAAGAATAGTCTACGTACAGTACTCTTATACGTACGATATCTCGAATATCTTTTTAATGAACCATTAAGTTAACAGTTATGTAAATATCACTAAAAAAAAGTCGAAATTTTAAAAGAATAGTCTGCGTGCAGTACTCTAATACGTACTTAGATCATATAGAGGGTGTCACAGCTAACTTAGTGTTAGTAATAGAAAAAGACGTTATAGGACAATATTAACCTAACCGAAGGGGCAATATAATGATTCAGAAAAAAACTTTTTTCAAGGTCATTTTTTTCGAGATATCAAGATCATCATTTTTTTTAATGGAACTATATATTATTTTATCGCGATGTAGGGGTCAAGACCTCTTCAATGACATATTATACAATGACCTTCGTGTGACCTTGGGTATGAAAAATCCAAAAAGGATTACAGGTATTATTGGAAGATTAAAGGTATCTATTGGAAAAAATACCGTTAGCTCGAAGGATCGAGATGCAGTATCAGCATGACGGATTTCCGGCACATAACTCAAGAATAGCCCGTCAAATATCAGATGAAAAGTTTCCTCAACGTTGAATTGGACGTGGCGCAAACGTTTAATGGCTTCCGCGGTCACTTGATCTAACTCAGTTAGATTTCTTTTTATGGGGAACACTTAAGAGTATTTAATAATTAAATGATATCGGCGCCAGGTTCGCTCATTCATAGAACTAACAACAAATGTGCAATTATTTAAACATGTTTCTAACGTTTCGATCCCTATGTGGATCTTTTTCAAAGAATCATTTTTGCGTTTGCTTTACCAAAAAAAAGTGGACAAAACATTGAACAAATATTGCGGAGTTACACTAAAAACACTTTGATCACATGTTGGCATATGTGTAACTTAAGAGTATTGTTTATGAACATGTTCCAACAACAGTCGAAGATATGAAGATGCGTATTAGAATTGCATGTTCCAATATTAGCAATGGAACTATTAGAAGAGCCAGAGAATCATTTATTTTTCGTATACAAGAATGTATTGAAAACAATGGTCATCATTTTGAACATTTATTGAAGTAGATTACTTTAATTAAAGCAATTAGTGTAGTAAATTTTACAAATTAGTAAAGTGTACAAATTGTACAACTTAGTAAAGTGTACAAATTGTACAAATTAGTAAAGTGTACAAATTGTACAAATTGTACCAATTAGTAAAGTGTACAAATTGTACAAATTAGTAATGTGTACAAATTGTACAAATTAATAAAGTGTAGTAAATTAATCACTGATAATACCTGTAATGCTTTTTGGATTTTCCATCCTCAAAGTCACACGAACGTCATTGTATAATATGTCATTGAAGAGGTCTTTACCCCTACTATTACATCGCGATAAAAAAAATATATAGTTCCATTAAAAAAAAAGTTGATGACCTTCATATCTAGAAAAAAATGACTTTGTGACTTCTTTCACAGTGTCCCATCAACTTACGGACACTGAATTCTCGGTTTCCCTATGCACATACTATACCTATGGGTCTATTAGTATACAGTGATTTATCGATAATTGTCTATATCATGGGTCTGGCCAAAGACAATTATCGTGAAGGGATACTATTTTTTGACTTTTGCCGAACGTAGAACAGGACACCGAAGCTCGAGAGGCTTCGGCCGCCGAGCAGTGAAATCCGATACCGGGTCGGGTGTATCGCTGTGAATCACTACTAATCCAATGACAAAACTTCTTTATTTTTTATTATTTTTTTATGGAACTTTTACTAATATATTCGTGGCATTTTTCTAATGAAAATTATACTAAATATGATATAATTCCAGTGATATGTACGATTTTAGTTTAAGATTCACGAATTGTCCCGGTCAAGAGAGTGTGGCTTGCAGGTACGAACAGACTTGTATTATAAATGACCACATATCTGTATATGATCCGAATTATATCGTGTTTGGTATCATTTTAATCAGAAAAATGCCACAAATATATTGGTCAAATCGGAATTATATCATATTTGGTATCATTTTCATTAGAAAAATGCCACGGATATATTGGTGAAAGTTCCATAAAAGAATAATAAAAAATAAAGAAGTTTTGGCGGCCGAGGCCTACTGAGTTTCATGGTCCCTGATGATGGTATGCCCCTCAGTGGAATGGGTAGGCGACTAGACAATTATCGTTTAGATATTTTAGACAATTATCGATGAATTACTGTATATGGTCTAAGAATACATACAATATCTCGAATATTTTTTCAATGAACCATTAAGTTAACAGCTATGTAAAAATCACTAAAGAAAATCGAAATTTCTCACTTATTAATTATCCTCGAAAAAAATTCCCAAAGACGGCACATTTTCAGATAGTCAAGGTGGTCTGGCCCTTTAAAGTGAAAATACCGGAAGGAAATTTATTCATGAGCCACGCGACTATCCATAAAACAACATCTTCGGGAACTGCAACGCGTGGCACGAGGAGACCGCGTGGCTAGACTGTTCAAGGAACGTCCCGTGGCTACAGTCGATCGTTACGGATCCGTTCGTTCCACATACTTTCCTGAACCGTTCATGAATATTCATCGGATCAGATTTTTTCCCCCTCGTCCAACAGTCGCTGTTCCTCGCCGACCGGAAAGAAAACGAAAGACCGGAAAAAGGGACGGGCGAAGATCGAAACACCGTGTTCCGCCGTGCGCGTATAATTAACCGGGAATTTTTTTTCGTTTCAACCCTTTTGCTATGTACCGAAGAAACTTCATTGATTTGTTTTCGCTTCGATATTAAAGTTCTCAAAAATTGACAGCGACGAAGAAAAACTACGTTTTGAAATTCAACTAAAACGGTCCACTGGTCATCGAAACGCGAACTCGATATCGACCGTTTTAATTACTACAGCTTCCTAAATTGAACCAGCATACTATCGCTGGTTGATTGACTAAACTATCCAAAGTTAACCTGATTAATCGATATCGACTGATAGAGAAATTTCGTCTGGCAATCGCACCTCCACCGTGGTCGATCTCGATTTTGCGAAGTTCCGCCGAAAAGGATACCGAATCGTAAAAAAAGAAAGAAAGTGGCGGGGGTGTAACCGAATCGACGCCACCTGCGACCAGATAGCGGCTTGAATGTTTTCGAAGAAGCGAAAAAACTTGAACTGCAGTCCCGGGTCAATTTCGCCCAGCATCGCTGCCTCGTCCCGCCTCGCCTCGTCCCGCCTCGTCAGTCCCAACACGCCGGAGCAGAGCCCAGAGAGATTTACGAGGCTGCGCGAGAGGCAAACTGCATTATCCAACAGGAATCGGGGGCAAATTCGAACCCCCAAAGCGCGGGCATCGATTGGACAATCGGACCACATCCATATTAACGCGATCGCGGCCGTTCGACGCCGCCGCGCCGTAAGGAACTAACGTTTTCACCCGGTTAAGCAAATAATTGCGACAGCAAACACCTTTCCGGCAAATTCGGTCCTCAAAGCGGGCTCATTGATTGGGCAATCGGATCGCATACATATTGAAGTGGCCGCCGGGCTTCTGGCCGTAAGGAATCAGCGTTTACGCGCTGCTGAGCATATAATTGTGCCAATAAACATCTGCGAGCCGGTTGACGCGACACCGCCGGCCAAATATTAACCGATTCCTCGTTGCGCATGCACCGGTGGCCGCGGCGTTCAACGGTTGACATGTTTCTCAGAGGAAAAAACAGTGCAAAAAAGTTTGCCTCATTATTATTTTTGGGACGCAACGTAATGTGAGACCCACAAAATTGGTCTCTGCTATGAATCCGACACCAAAAACCCAAGACTTCGACCACCCGACGCGAATAGATAAATTAGGTGACGAGTCGAAGGCTCTTGAGCCCGACACGACGGGACTCGTCCGATTTCTTGTGCGACTTTGCGGCGTTTTAACAATAACAATTAGACAGCGTCTGGACTATTTTCTACATCTCACCCACAATTTTCTCCCACTTTGCTTTACCATCTCAACCACAGTTTCCACAGCTTATAAAAAGGGTCTTTGCGTTTAGTCTCCAGTCAACTCTCTCACAATCTACATTTTTGTACAGGGTGTATAAAAATTATATGTCACGAATACTATGGAGGGATTCTATACCTCTGGATCGGTGGAGATCTGTTAAATAATTGGACTGGAAAATTGACCTTGACCCTATCTTTTTAGGTTAAAAAATTTTTCATCGTATTCATCACAAGGAACAAAAGTCCCAAGAGATCAATAGATCTCAAGTGAACCGTTCTCTCTAAAAACGACTTTGAAGTTTCGTGAATTAATTTCTTCCATATGTCTACAGGGTTTCCCAAAATGGTATAAACGTGTAGGGAATGATTCTACATGAGAAAATAAATTGAAAATATAGAATACATTTTTTTCGTTTGACGCCTCGTTTTCGAGAAAATTGACTTTAAAAATCCGTCAAGTTCGCGTGCCTAACGTTTGGAACAAGTAGAATTAGTAGGTCATGAACAGACGCGTCAAACGATCGCCATTTAAGAGCACGCGTGTTCGCTGAATTTTCAAACACTAACTTCTCGAAACCGAGGCGTCAAATGAAAAACATGTATTCTCATATTTGCAATGAACTTTCCACTAACATATTATCAATTTATTTTCTCGTGTAGAATCATTCCCTCCACGTTTATATCATTTTGGGACACCGTATAGACATATGGAAGAAATTAGTTTATGAAACGTCAAAGTTGTTTTTTAAGAGAACGGTTGACTCGAGACCCATTGTTCCTGTGAGACTTTTGCGATATGATAAAAAATTTTTTAACCTTGGAAAAAATGGTCGAAGTTAATTTTGCGGTCAATTTTTTTAACAGATCTCCACCGATCCAGAGGTATAGAATCCCTCCACGGTATTCGTGACATATAATTTTTATACACCCTGTACAGTCGTTTTAATATACGTTATTGTTATTCACACATTCAACCATTTACTTCAAAACATCTCACCCTTTTAAACGACCTAGCACGGTTTTAAGTAACCAAGCCAGGAGTGACAGATGCGAGGAAGGTCAATATACCGACTTTTCCATCTATGCACGTATATATAAAATTATTTAAACTAATTCGATCTAATGATATTGCGACGATAATAAGAATCGTCCCAGGGACGGTTCGTCGTTCGGTACATAATTTCCATGCTCCGGACACGAGGATCTTCGATTAACGTTTACTCGATAACGTTCCAGCGTCAGCTACACGCCGAGATAATGTTATTATAGTTGTTATATCGCCCGCGCGCGCGAGTGAACGTCAGTGAGCTGCGTTCCAGCCAATAACTAATTACGGGCGTCTGTCCCCTACGGAGCGACGCGGAGAACGGCCATCGTGCACGGCTTATAGGGACTTTCGAATTGCCGAAGTAACGAGTCGATAAACGATTTGTAATATTGATCGGATTTTATGTAACGGTACATAAAATCAGAAAATGTCGCGGTGCTGATAACGCGTTGCGCCTCGCGCATTGGCTGGCCCGTAAAACCGGAAAATCGTTTTACAGTATTTCGCCTGTTCTGGCCGATAGAGAAACCAGCGAAATGTAATAGAATGCGGGAAAAAGTACTCCTTCTTTATGAAATAAATTTCCTATGATCTTCGATCGTCTTAAAATTTTCGACATTTTAACAGGCACAAACTTTGCGCGAACGTCTGCCAAATATTTGTAATTTAATAATGACGTATTACATATAATTCTTCGGTCACTAGATGTTACGACAAATGCAATTAGAAGTTTCCGAGGTTACATGGCCATTCTACTTGTCCGACAATGGACCACACCTATTCTACTTGTCGGGTCACGAGTCAGTCTTACCGCACTTGTTTGATCGTTGGTCGTCGTCCTAATTCTACTTCTACGAATATAGAGCATCCTTATTCTACTCATTGGTCGCCCCTACTCTAGCGGTTTCGTAACGGATTGTCCTTATTCCACTTGTCTGGTTACAGGCTGTCCCATTTCATTTGTCCGGTGACAGACAACACCTACTCCACTTACATATGTACGCCGTTATAGTTTCCGTGTGCTCTCGAGAGCGTTCGGATTAACGATTCACAGTGGCGGTAACAGCTTTAACTGTTTATGCAAATGCGAATAAAACGACTCTAAAGCATTGTTGCACGGCCTCAATGCCGGCGAACGGCAGCCACCCCCCCGTTCTATCTATATTGTTGCGTATATATTGACAAACCGCGATTTAGTGCGCCATAATTTACGACAACCGTAAATCGCTCTGTAACGGCTCGATAGACTATGAATGTCGTGTGATAAATTTTTTTTTTTGCCCACCGTGTGCCGTCCACGGCGGTTTACCGCGCCGCGAAATAATGGAGCATGAACCACGGCGACTGCTCGTTACGTTTGGCCAGTTATTATCCGGCTTTTTAACCTAGGAACTCGCGGCAAATTAGCTCCGGTCGCTCTGGCTCGCGTCGCCATAATTGCCACGTTTCGCGATTCATTATAATATCTGTTAATTATCCGAGATTTTTCAAAAATCCTCCGACTATTTTCCACCAGCGTCGTACCCACCCATTAGTCCGTACAACAGCAGAAAATTTGCTGTCCAGAAGAAATTCACGCAACCGCGCCGCGCCGGGTCGGATCGCGGGGATCTAGCAGGATCACGATTTAAACGATCAGTGAATTACAGCGGGCCCGTAAATCGCATCCGGCCGATATAGATTGGGGATCGGGGGCCGATAACGACGACGCGCATGGTTGCGGTCCGGAAAGTAATAGTTGCAGATAATTTTATCCTGTCGCCGTGGCCTCGTAATTTCAACGGAATCGCGAAATATCATTGGGGGAGTGGAATTGGACGTGGTACGGTCGATCGGTATACGCTTTGCTGTTGAAGCGATCGGCAAAACCTGAACAGAATCAGATGTTCATTCCGACAAAAAGACAACGTTTTAGCGAGACGACGCACAGTGGTTCGAAATCGCCCAAACGTGGCCAAAAATCACTTTTTCAACTTCGCCCAAAATTAATGAAACTTATGCCAATAGCTTCTTCAAACTAAGTTGTAGCATAAATATAAATTGCTAAATGTCACCCATTATTGTTCCAGAACAGTTTGAAAACAAGCAAAAATGCAATTCTAAGATAGATCGCATTTCTTCCCGAAATTGACGTTGTTTGCCTCATCATACTTTTTTATGAGTAATATTTTTAGAAAAACTAACTACATAGTGTTAACGAGCGTTCTTTCGGCCATGTGTATGTGTAACTTTTAACATTATATATATATTTTACAATTTTGAAAATTGTCTCTTCCTAAACATTTGTTAAAGCCTCCTTAAAAGCGCTACATAAAAATATCTTGTGCAGACTTGTGCAATTTAAAGTTACAACAATAAAATAGATAACACAAGCAGTACTCCAATTTAGTTAAAAATTAATACTCCGGGCTTTTTCTAATCGCTGATTATGAATCTGATGTCTAGTTTTTGAAATTTTGAAATTAGATTCAGAATCAGCAACCCCATAAATACGGGAATACTAAATTTCAAGAAAATCGGACATTTTTTCAACTAACACATCTGCCATATTGAATCCGCCATTTTGTTTTTTGAAATTTTGAAATTAGATTCATAATCAGTAACCCCAAAAATACGGGAATACTAGATTTCAAGGATATCGGACAATTTTTTAAGTAACACATCTGCCATATTTCAAGGAAATCGGACAATTTTTAAGCAACACATCTGCCATATTGAATCCGCCATTTTGTTTTTTGAAATTTTGAAATTAGATTCATAATCAGTAACCCCAAAAGTACGGGAATACTAAATTTCAAGGAAATCGGACAATTTTTTAAGCAACACATCTGCCATATTGAATACGCCATTTTGTTTTTTGAAATTTTCAAATTAGATTCATAATCAGCAACCTCAAAATTACGGGAATACTAGATTTCAAGGAAATCGGACAATTTTTTAAGCAACACATCTTCCTTTTTTGATCCGCCATATTGTTTTTTGAAATTTTGAAATCAGATTCATAATCAGCAATCCGAAAACCCATAGAATACCAATTTTGAGAATGTCTTCGATTTTTGGCCACGTTTGCGACGCACAGTGGTCCAAGAGCCCACTATTTGTGGCCAAAAATCAATTTTTCAAGTTTAAGATATTTAAAAAATTTTTTTTTCAACTGAGTACAAACCCATCAAAGCTCTTCCAAATCTAAATTATTATTCATTTCAGATTATTCTGTGCTGAGATATAACGTTCTAAAGACAACCTCCGTAAAATTTAGATTAAATGAAACGTTTAAAATAATCATCGGAGACTATTAAAATACAAGTTTAAATGATATTTTCATACGTGTCAGCAGATGTATTTTAAATGTGTAATACAGTTGTTAGCATATTTTTTTTATCCATGAACAAATAGTGCCATGTTTAAACAATGTGAAATTTGAGAAGGTTTTTAAAAATAACGGCTGCAATCGGCATGGATAAAACTTTTTCATTTACTTTAGACATTTCTGGATATAGTGTATAAAGTTTCAGCTGCCCAATCCTGCCAGTTTTAATTGTATTTCAGTGGCTAAATAAAAAAAAAAAAAAAAAAAAGTTTTAATTGTACATCGATTTTAATAAATAATTGCCGGGAGTTTCAAGCTGCCCAAACGCGATCGCTTGCAGAAACTATGTATATTTATTGTTATATAATTTGTATTTTATTTATTTTTATATCGTTGATTATATTTATGTTCTTATTTTATTTGTGTTGTTATTGTTACTCATTATGGTGGTTCTTAGCTACAGGAGCCGTAAATTTGTTTGGTCCTACCCTCCTAAAATATGACACTTGGTGAAAAAATGAAATGTAAAAAATTTCAACTCGATCGGTCAATGGGAACCCGTGCCGCAGAGCGCTTGAAAATTGTTTATTTTTGAAAATTAATTTTCTCCATTATAGTACATCGTAAATATACATTTCCATATATCGTTGAATTTGTATTTTCATTCTCTATAATTATATGCAAATAAAGTACGAGGTCATCGTAAAAAAAGTTTCCGCAACTTTCAAGTTTCGAGAATTGGATTTAAAAAAAAAATTTTTCTTCAGTATTATATTTATTTCGTCTAACAAAACAACCTTTGTTTGACACAATTTTCCATATATTTAGTAATAACAAAGATTTGATTTCCCGTAAATTTCGAATATGATTGTGATCGGCTATTTTGGAAGAATTACTGAATGCTTGTAAATAAAATTAGAATTTCTTAAATGTAGAATAGTTACATTTCTGTATTCCCTCCAAGAATCTAATCAAAATTCATCCACTATACTTAGGAGTGAACGCATATAAGGCAGCGTAAGAGTCGCTCCACTATCTGAGAGACAGCAACCTGAAGTGCGAATCGTAAAATAAGCATTAAAACAAAATTCACCGAAAACTGTCACCATTCGTTGGAATGGAAAAAAGTTACCACGCTTAACTGGCAAAGAACGTGTAGAGAAATTAGCTGTTATTATCACATACGAAAAGTTGATATCGGAATATAATGCTATATCAACAAGAGGTGAAGCAAATAAACAAAATATTTTACAAATTTTAGAAGAGTACCGACAACGGTATCCGGATACAAATAAATCTAGCTTTTCAGATGCCGTATACTAACAAGTTTCATATTGAGAAAATCAATTTTCAAAAATAAACAATTCTCAAGCGCTCTGTGGCACGGCTTCCGATTATCCGATCGAGCTGAAATTTTTCACATATCATTTTTTCACCAAGTGTCATATTTTAGGAGGGTAGGACCAAAAAGTTCGAAAGTTGAAAAATAAGAACCACTCATGTTATTCCTGCGGCATAATAGTACTGTAAACACAATTTTTAAAACATTTCCTATGATCTGACAAAAAAATGTTTCCAACGAAAGTTGATCAGTATTCAGTTTTCTACAAATTTCAATATAAAAAATTAAAGAAAAAAATTTTTTTTTATAAAAAATGAAGATCACCTCAATTTTTTAAATATTAACATATATTCTTTACTTCATAATATTCTAACTGGTATCAAGACGAATCCAACGACCTATAATAATATAACATTAAACCTTGAAATAACGCTACAATAGTTTTGGCCACAGAAAGCGGGCTCCCGGACCACCGTGCGACGGTGCAACGTGTAGTTTCGAAAGAACTTAGTCGATTTTGAAAATACGTTAAAAGCGTGCTGTGTTTCGCTGGTCCCTGTAGGTGCAGGTGGGTGATGTGCCGCGTAACGTGTTGCAGGTTCGTGCAGCGAGGCTTAACTACATCTGCTACCGCGAAACAAACTGAATACTAATAACTGTCCCGTGGTGTTGGTGGGTACGCAACCATCATATTACAGCATTGAGTGGCAACTGTGCCTGTTTAGGATGGGTGCTGGCGTGTGCGTGCACGGTCGTGTCCCGTTCCAGAGGATTCAATATCGAACTGGGTTGCACAGCCGTGCGCCGCGCAATCCCTAACACACGCCGACGCTCCCTGCCGAATTAATTTCATACGCAGCCACGCAACATTGTCTCCGTTTAACGAGTACGTGCCCCGCTCACCGACTAACAGTCGACGCACGACCGTGCCCGCGCAATTATCGATAGAAATTCGATGAGAGAGCGCGTTCGACGGTTCGCCGATTCGCGCAATCGCGGGCTGTTTGTTTCTACGACTGTGTCCGGGGAGGCCAGGCTTGTTTGCTCCGGCTTCGACTCCGGCTAAATTGAGCTCCGCCGGTGGTCCGAACTTCGCAAAACTCGAGATCTATCCAGCTATGAACTGCATCGTCGTCGTCGTCGCTTCGAGACGCGCGAACTTCGATCTCTACTCTCCCTCTGTACGACGTCTCACGATTTCGCGGTCGATTCGGCTGCCTTAACGAGTTTCCGAATCAAACGTTTACCCTGTGACGGAAGGAACACCTCGATCTTGCGAACGAACCTCGATTGTCCGTATTTGATTTCACCGGGCTTGATGCTCGCCGATTGTGTACCAACTTCTAATGAGATCCAAGATCTTTTTGGATCTTTGGGATGTGTACAATTAAGGCGTGAAATTAAATCGACGAGATCATTCCTTCGGGAATTCAAAATAAAGAGGATTGCTCGTCGGAAATGGAACACTCGACATGCGCTCGAATTGATCGGTGAGGCAAGCTCCAAGACTATCGAAACGATGATTGCCATGGTTAATTGGCGATTACGCGGCAGCTTATCGCGCGAGCACGTTAGAAATTAATCATTCTTCGTTAATCGTATCAATGTAACGCGATGCTCGGCGTTTAATCGCGAACCGCCGCGCTTTGGAAGCGCGATAATAACTGTTTAAATTATAGGTCTCGTGTTGTCCGTGATGCGACCGTGTCACGGTTCGTTAGTCGCGTCAAGCTGATTAATCGTGCAATTAATCAGACAGAAAAAGATTACCCTCGCTTTCTATTCGCGCATTGTTTCGAGAAATATTCCATGTGGACGGCATCTCAAACATAATCGGATTAGATATTGTAATTATATTAATGAAAGCAACAGGTGGAGCAGCCAAGCAGTTGGACAGGTGTCAACCACTGCTCAAACGTTGACTTGTATCACTGACTTTCGTACGAAACCAGCAATAATTGCACACGTTAATGAAAAAACCCGGTAAGTACAGATCTGGAAAATTGTTTAAATTTAACTTACTTTAGACAGTCGGCAATATATAAATTTCACTTCCGCATAATAATCGCGATCGAACAGCTTACCTGCAACAGAAAAGGAAAAGTTTCGTTAAACTTCTATGCTCCTGTGGCTGAATTCACGACTACACGGGAGCGTTCTGCAATTTCAATTCACAGCGATTGCTATCGGCCTCCCGCACCATCCCCCTCCACCGTCCCCGCAAATTTATGGCAGTTTAATCGTTGTAATGCAAGCGCGATATCGACGCGAAGCAGATCGGCAACGTTTACCGCGCGACCCCCCCTCGATGAAATAGAGAATTTATGCCCCATTTTATTCATTTCACCCTGCTTTCGTTCAATACCAGATAACAACTTTATTTATTTCGCTCGATTCCTAACATGATTTTACCGCGAACCGCTTCATCCGCAGGTTCATCAAAAATACAGTGCTTCGTGTGAATATTTCATAACTGGACCGTGCATTTCTATGGAACGTAGAAAAATTTAATGCATATTAAATTAAGAAATCATAAACATTTCTCTCACATATTACATTTTTACAGAATTTTACCCTCCGCTCGACTCCAAAATGAAGATGGCAATTCCGATCCTAATCGGCTCGATCGTTCCGGATCGATCGTGCCAGAGATGAACGAATAGCCCACTTTCTACGTCCTTCCTGAAGTGAAATTTCTCTTCCGGAAGACGGAGGCGCGGTCGAATCCATCCTATCGCGGGCCGCTCCGGTCGAATTTCAAATTTATCGCTCGGGAAGTTGGCGTGATCGATTCTTGATGGTTTTCGGCGCATCTCCTTCGGCTAGCTGTCGCATACGTACCAGCACAGAAATCCGCTCGTGGCAATTACGTTGGAAGGAGGGTTTAATAATTGACCATTTGGCGGAACGTTCAAATATTTAGAGGCTGCAAATATCACCGCGAGTTCTCTGCACCGGTTCACTAGGTTTTTGGATATCGGAAATTGTTATTCCCCTTATTTGCACATCGAATACCCCTGTTTTACCTTACAGGTTAACAATGACCCCTATTCCAGAATCATGTCTGACCATTAGGGTGGTTTTTAGCTGTAGGAGCCGTCAATTTTTTTCAAAATTTGTTTGGTCCTACCCTCCTAAAATATGACACTTGGTGGAAAAATGATATGTGAAAAATTTCAGCTCGATCGGACAATGGGACCCGTGCCGCGGAGCGCTTGAAAATTGTTTATTTTTGAAAATTGATTTTCTCTATTATAGTACATCGTAAATATACATTTCCATATATTGTTGAATTTGTATTTTCATTCTCTATAACTATATGCAAATTAAGTACGAGGTCATAGTAAAAAAAGTTTCCGCAACAATCAAATTTCGAAAATTGGATTTCAAAAAAAAATTTTTCTTCAGCATTATACTTATTTCGTCTAACAAAACAACCTTTGTTTGACACAATTTTCCATATATTTAGTAATAAGAAAGATTTGATTTCTCGTAAATTTCGAATATGATTGTGATCGGCTATTTTGGAAGAATTACTGAATGCTTGTAAATAAAATTAGTATTGTCTCCAAGAATCTAATCAAAATTTATCCACTATACTTAGTAGTGAACGCATATAAGGCAGCGTAAGAGTCGCTCCACTATCTGAGAGCCAGCAACCTGAAGTGCGAATTGTAAAATAAGCATTGAAACAAAATTCACCGAAAACTGTCACCATTCATTGGAATGGAAAAATGTTACTTAACTGGCAAAGAACGTGTAGAGAAATTAGCTGTTATTATCACATACGTAAAGTTGATATCGGAATATAATGCTATATTAACGAGAGATGAAGCAAATAAACAAAATATTTTACAAATTTTAGAAGAGTACCGACAGCGGTATCCGGATACAAATAAATCTAGCTTTTCAGACGCCGTATACTAACAAGTTTCATATTGAGAAAATCAATTTTCAAAAATAAACAATTTTCAAGCGCTCTGCGGCACGGGTTCCCATTGTCCGATCGAGCTGAAAATTTTCACGTATCATTTTTTCACCATATTGGAAATGGGTGTCTAAATAATTGATATACGAAAGTAAACTTTGAAAACCCGATTTATTCAGAGCGCGGAAGGACGTCTTCTCTCAACCAAAACCGGACTGGAAGTGAAGGAAGAAAAGAACGTTACAAGGCAATAGAAAAATCTGTTGCGCACTTGAAACTACGGGAAAACCCAAGACTGCATCGTTTATTGCCCTGACCCTTAGGTACGAGAAATACCAGGCCTACGGGGTCAGATGACATCTGGGGTTTCTGTTATTTTAGCAAAGAGAAAGTTACAGTGTTTCTCATATAAAAATAAATTCATTTTTGCATACAGGCAGTTGAACTAATATTGCTAATAATCCAACACACCAAGTGTCATATTTTAGGAGTGTAGGACCAAACTTTTGAAACAACTTTACGGCTCCTGTAGCTAAGAACCACCATAATGAGTAACAATAACAACACAAATAAAATAAAAACATAAATATAATCAACGATATAAAAATAAATAAAATATAAATAGTGTCATATTTTAGGAGGGTAGGACCAAAAAAATTCGAAAGTTGAAAAATAAGAACCACCCTACTGACCATACATCAGCCTTATTCTACTTGTCCGTGGAATGAGCATTTTAATTTCTCTTGATTGGATATTGGAGTTTCTTGTTCCATTAATTTGACCATTGAACATCCTGTTTCACTTTGCAGATTAATAATAATCTTTATTCTGCCGGTCTGATCAAACATCACCCTGAATTCCACTTGTTCATTTATCGAACGTTCGACTCTCTCTTTTTTCGGATATGAAGGATCCTCGTTCTATTTACCTGACCATAGAACATCTCTGTTTTACTTTGCAAACTAATAATCGCTCTTTAATGTACTTGTGCGACCACACCCCCTCCCCCTTGCTCCACTTGTTCAATTATTGATCGTACTAATCCCTTTGGTCGGGTTTGTTGGAGATTCTTATTCCACTGTTTGACCATAGATCCCCATTTGACTTTGCAGACTAACGATCACCCCTAATTACACTTCCGTCAACATTGGCTCTGCACGTGCTTGAAACAATCTGTGGTGCAATCAAATATTCGAAACATATTTTTCCATAGTTGCTCCTTCCTTTCGTGTTCAAGCGATAAATACGAAAAACTAGACATTTCGGTAATTATGTAGATGATTGACGACCTCACCGATTTCGATGACCTTGAAATATGTTGTTAAGGTCACTATTCTGAACAACTTTTCCCTATACATGTTACCGCCGCTCGGCCTTACTTTTCGAGTAAGTACTTTGGAAGAGTAATTGGAGTTGAGGTTATATTTTCTGGCGGGAGGGGGTTTGGGTTAGGTCTGGGTTAGGTCTGGTTCCATATCACCATGTTACATCATCTCAAATAGGATCTCGTCTATTATATTGGAGGAGGGGCTACCACCCAGACCTAACACAGAGTTAAAAATTCATAGAATTTCATTCTGAGTGAATTTCTTAGCACTACAGTCATTCATCGATAATTGTCTAAGCCACGGGTCTGGCTAAAGACAATTATCCAGAAGGGATACTATTCTTTGACTTTTGCCGAACGTAGCCGAGCAGTGAAATTCGATATCAGGTCGGGTGTGTCGGTGTGAATCACTACTAATCCAATGACAAAACTTCCTCATTTTTTATGGAACTTTCACCAATATATTGTGGCATTTTTCTAATAAAAATGATACCAAATATATTTCCGATGATATTTACGATTTTAGTTTAAGATTTACGAATTGTCCCGGGCAAGAGAGTGTGTCTTGCAGGAGCGAACCGATTTGTATTATAAATGGCCATATATCTCTATATGAACTGAATTATATCGTGTTTGGTATCAGTTTAATCAGAAAAATGCCACAAATATATTGGTGAAAGTCTCGTAAAAAGTCTCATGAGGTATGCCCCTCAGTGGAATGGGTAGGCGACGAGACAATTATCGTTTAGATATTTTAGACATTTATCGATGAATTACTGTATAACAACTTTAACAGCTCCGATACTCGTGAGTTTGTCAATAGCTCATTTTTAATATAATATACCGAATTGCCGAATTTTTATTTCGCCGACAACATGACTTCGATAACCGTATAACTGCATTTTTTAATATTATGGCTATAGATGTATTTCCAATTACATAATTATTTGATATTATGGCTATAGATGTATTTCCAATTACATAATTAACAATAAAGCAGTGTATTACTAAATACATAGTGTAATTTATTTTGACGTATATCACGGAAACTAAGGCCGAGCGGCGGTAACATGTGTAGGGAAAAGTTGTTCAGAATAGTGACCTTAACAACATATTTCAAGGTCGTGAATCATCTGCATAATTACCGACAATTCTAATAGAATTAGATCTAGATACTATTATTGCCTCTCATCAGTCGGAAACTCTGGAATCCTCGTAATACGAGGTCCAACGAGAACATTCCAGAATTTCCTACGCAAGTATGACTAGAATTTCAATAATCAAGAGATAACAAATCCGAGACCGCCCGTTTCACCAGCAAGCGATAATATCGGTGTCAAGGAAGACACAGCTAAGTGCGCGTAAGCTGCATCCGTGCCTCGCGTCGCGTTGCTTGTCGGTTAGCGGAGAATGTACGTGTCAGCTAACAATGTCCAGAGTGTAGGGGCTCAAGAAAATACCTCGGACTTGCGCGGGGGCGAACGAGGAGGATATTTGGATCGGCGCACGGCAGGCCGAGTCGCAATTACCGCGAACAACGATGGAGAGCGTGGCATGGAGTAGGCGGGGTTAAATTGAGTGGCGCGACGCGCGCGCCTTGCGGGGACCGCATAATGTGGCGTGACCCGGCGCGGCGCGGCGGGACCTCGCGTGTAAAACCCATAACCAACCTACAAATATCCCCGGGAAACTTCTGCGCTGACCTCAGGCCAGCGACCACCGAGGCCAAGAGATCGAATTACCATTAGAACGGCGGACGCCGGACGGACACTCCTGCCAATAAGCATTCGAGAATCCCTTTCCTCGCACAAACACAGAATTCAACTAAATTTCCGCGGCTTAGACGGGCCCGTTCATAAATTTATTGCGAGCCGAGGGTTACGTCGAGATTTGGCGTGAGCCGAGGGTTGGTGTTTAGGATGTGGACTGGCCGAGTGATGCCCACTTGGACGCCGACCAATTGGACGCGTCCCGATTGGACGGTCCCGATTGGACCCGTTCCTTTTGGACGCCGTGCCGATTGGACGCGTTGCTGACCATCTATTTAAATAACACTTAATGATATTATTCATGTTTTACCTGATCTAACCCAGCCCAACTATTGATTACCTTTAATTTTTGGAATACTCCTGCTCCTTGATCTAACCCAGACCAACTATTATGCCGCAGTCCAAAAGGGACGCGTCCAATCGGTCGACGTCCAAGTGGGACACCCCCGACTGGCCGATGTTTGTTGCATCATCGGAGAGCTACCTAGATAGGAACACGTAGACTGTGCGATGATTCTGTCATCGGGTCGCTACGTGTTTAAGGGGACAAGAGTCGGTGTTTATTTTATCATCGGGGAGTCGCTGTCTTTTGGAAAAAGTGGACTGGCCGATGTTTATTGCATCATCGGAGAGCTACCTAGATAGGAACACGTAGACTGTGCGATGATTCTGTCATCGGGTCGCTACGTGTTTAAGGGAACAGAGGTCTGGCCCGTGTTGATTTCATCACCGGGGAGCCGCAGTCTGGAAAAAGTGGACTGGCCGATGTTTATTGCATCATCGGAGAGACACTATTAGATCTACAATTTAAAAAACATGATTTTCTGTTACTTATCTTTGCCATTGTATATTGTGTATTAGACCAGTCCTTGAGCACCTTTAAATTTTCCAATATAAAACGTTTTGATATTGACACAAAAAAACTGTTGCTGGTTGTCAAGGTTCCGCCATCCATGATAAATATTCAATTTTTATCGATCGTAAAATGTAGAAATCTGTATCGATCAATTGATCGAACCCGAGCGTCGAAAACATTAATACAGATGTTACGAGCCGAGGGTTACGTCGAGGTTTGGCGTGAGCCGAGGGTTGGTGTTTAGGATGTGGACTGGCCGATGTTTGTTGCATCATCGGAGAGCTACATAGATAGGAACACGTAGACTGTGCGATGACTATCCTGTCATCGGGTTGCTACGTGTTTAAGGGAACAGAGGACTGGCCCGTGTTGATTTCATCACCGGGGAGCCGCAGTCTTTTGGAAAAAGTGGACTGGCCGATGTTTATTGCATCATCGGAGAGCCACTATAGGTTCGGTAGGATTAGCGGATTCTCCAGTGTTTGTCTCATCACCAGGTAGCCACTATGGAATAAGGGGGTTGTGGGTTTTCGACTCGACTCGTATGGGTTGATTCACCTCGAGCGGCAGAGATGTATCGTCGCGGAATATCAACGACTGGGGATTCGAGATGGATTGAGAGAAATGCAGTACTCTAGTATTAGGAATAAAGTAATGATATATTCTTAATCAGATTAGGTTTACAAATGTTCTGTGTAAATATGTCGCGGAATTATTAGCCTCTCAGTTTTCACGTACCGAGAAATGCGGGGGTGTTCTAACCGCGATCTTTGTAACCTACGTACTTTAACTTCGCTTTCTAGTTGCTCCGATAAGGACTAGCCCGATCTTGCTATGACTTTATTGTGTCGCGGACGAAGGTCTACTAACTTGAGGACGCGTATGTCACCCGATTTTGAGGAGGTCCTTTATATATCCCCAAGATCGGTCCTATAGAGGTGGGGGCCATGTGTGGCTCTTTGTTTTGTAATTTACATCTAAGGGAAATCCTTCGTGGAATCAATATTTCTAATTGTTCCGACACTTATCCTCCGGAAGGGCTAAAAAGGGTTATCACCCAAAAGGTGTCTAACCGTAACAAATACATAATGATGATGTTCAATCGTTTGGTAAAAATTTGGCGCGATTAACGAGACAATGAAGAGACGGGGGCAAGTCAGTTGAGCGTAGCGGCGCGTAACGGGACGAGCTCGGACAGCCCCGCGATTTTTATCGACGTTGAAAATAACGCGTCGTCGAGGTGTGTGCGCACCGCTAGCGGGCGTTTATTAACTTCCTGGCTGCTCTACACAGAGACGGACACCACGCGCCGGCTCCCTTGCCATTCATTGCGCCGTATTAATAAAACGACCGACCGATAATTTACAAAACAAACAGCGGATCGAACGCGCTCGGTCACGTATCTTCGTCCTGGGGACGAGTAAATCGTCGCTCGGCCGATTAAATCGGGCCGCATGGAGTTCGGTGACGATACGCGCCCAGAAATTCCTGCAGCTTGTTATTCGGTGGATAATGACGCCATTTTACCGCGCCACCAAATTTATTAAGCGATAACGATTTTAGTAAATTGTCGAGCAACCGTGCCCGAAATGCCGGTTTAGCGCAATCGCCCCGGGATTTTCGCGTTTCGAGGGCGCTCCCAAAGCGAGGACACGCGCGTTGCAGTTGTTTCTATCGGATACGTACCGGACGAGATAATTGAACTGTTGAAAATATTTCCTCGATTAATTTCAGCAACGTTTCCGGATCTCATTTTTCTAGCACTTATGTATACAGGAAAAGGACAGAGAATCCCGGGCAACTCGGCTAACAATTTCACTCGTTCAACGTGTAAGTTAGCATAAAACGGCCGCGCAACTTTCGACGGGATCTATTCAAAATTCCGCGATTATCCCGGAGTTGGATTGTTCTTCGTCATCGTATTCAAACGTAAAAGTTCTCCGGCGTATAATCCACCGGAGTAGAAGAAGACGGTTGAAAGTTAAATGAAGATGCACCGATATTACAGGGAACACAGCTTATCGAATCCGTTATTCCAGATTTTTCCCCATGGAAATTACGTTCTTCGCGAAATCTTACAATTTTCGTACAGCTGCGATCGCCGAGGATCGAGAACAACACCGTTCACGAAAAACTTATTAGTAGACAGCGGATGTTTATGCATTTATGGCAAAAATTAGTAGGTATAATTTACAACAGTAAAAATATTGGAAAAATTTAAAGATACTGCTATATTATTTTCGACCTATTAATCAATATTTCTATTATAGAAATATTATATTAGAAATATTATTATATGATTATATATTATTTTCGACCTATTAAACATATTAAGAAAGAAAATAAATTTCAATTTCACTCCAATTTGTTGTAATTGACATAAAAAAATTTTATTTTGCGTAAAGATCCGCTGTCTACTTATTGCACTATTAGTCTATTAGATTTTCCATGAAAATCCAAGATTTGCCCAACAGTTTAGACGACCAGGCAAAGCCGGAGTCGTCGAACCAGCCGGCACTGCCGCGACTTTCCGAAGTTCTTTAATCTTTGCCCGGCTACGCGTCATCCATCATTGCTGGAACGAGGCGATCAAAGGGCAGCCGATCAACGATACCAAGACCTCGCATCAGGTATTATGGTTCCGCATCCGTTAATCGAGCCCGGGAAATGGCCTTTGCTTAGCTCTCGGAATTTCATATTAAACAAATACAAAGCCCTTTGACGCTGGATTCGCGTCGTTGACAACGGCTGCTCGCGAGGCGATCTAATTAGAGTTTATAAGCGATGCACAGTGGTCCCGATCCGAAAATTTATTGACGTATTAATAGAATGTCTGAGCTACGAAGATTACGAAATTAAATTTCCGCCGATATGTGCAGTCTTTGTTGCATTATGAAGTTACGTATTATACAGGGTGGTCCGTTTAAATAAGATGTTCGGGTTTGCTTCGCATACTCGACCGTTTATTTTATTGTCTCTGTCCCAAACCCTGCTTAGGTACGAATTTTACAAATCGACACGCAGCACCATAATTTTAAGTACTATCCCATCATAAAAAAAAGCCCAAGTAATAGCTTTAGGCCCACATCTGTTGTTTACAACATACCATCCCTTAGGACAACCTTGCTCCGTCATTTTCTTCGCTACCACCACCTTCACCTTTCCCTCTCTTCAACTACTATCTCCCACCACTCATTTTTTCAACCCAAAAAACCCACCTAACAACCTCCAAGATTTTTTGCCGATAGTCAGATACTTTTCAACCACCACACGATTTAGTTCGTTCTAACACCGTTAAACCACGTGTACATAGTTGGTAAATAAATAAGAATTAGAATGTATTTTTCCATCAGTTACACGATGCAATAAGAAAAAAATGTAGTTATGTACCAAAAAACATCGATGACCTTGACAACTCCGAAAAAAATGACCCTCGGAAAAAAAATATTCGTGGCAAATATTTGGTCCATTGACACCATGCACATTACGTAACAAATAATTTTTGTATCACAATAACCTGAAGAGATATGTAGGTGTTCTTATTTAAACGGACCACCCTGTATAATAATTAAATATGCATCTTGAGCGGAGCAATCCCCGTTTCCAACGCAACGATTTTTTAAATCTCGTTAATCCAGAGATGCGAACAATTTTAGTTCGAATAGAATCCAAACACTCGGTTTACTGCAAGTCGAGCTTAAAATCGACCTCCTATTCAGTCACGGATAAGCTGACAGAGTACCTCGATGAACAGTCACGACGGACTTGCAATTAATTCCATTGACAGCGGAGACTGTTTGGGATGTCAGAGCTTGGCCCGGGCCACACAGAATGAATTAGAGAGCTTGGTTGATTAACGAAGGATCTACGTTTGAAACTAGATCGAAGAATAGATCGGTTCTACCCCGTGTATCGTTGCGCGGAGCAAACGCGCGCCGGAAATGGTGTACATGCGCTACTCGGCGGAGGAACGCGCAAATAAATCCAAACCCGCGCGTTATCTTGTTGTTTACGGGTTTAAAATAAAATCGACGCGTCGACCGATACGAGCCGAAAAAAAATCAATGTCTAGATACGACGAACGGTCGTAAAGCCAGAAATTTACAATACCGGTCGGGAACCTCTCGAGCAGCCGTCACGATAAAATCCTCTAATACTGTGAACGGCCGTAGAAATTGTCAACAAAGTCGTAAAATTGTTTACATCCACCGAGAGAATGGGATTAAGGGGAGAAAGCCGCGAGAGCTTGCCCGAGGATCGTTTCATTCCGATTCGCCCGGGGATCTCTAAATTTCTATTCGGACGCGTAATTGAATCGCCGAAAAAGGACTCGAAGAATACTACCGGATTTGCGGGTCCTAGTTACGCTGAATGGTGTCGGGCGACGGCGGTGAGCCTTAATTGAAACGTAGTTAGCGAATAACACAGGTGCACTAACGACGCCAGCCACGAAACCGGGGACACGAGGCGCCATCTTCTCCTGAATTTTAAAGAACCTCGTTCGGAGTCGGCGCCACAGTGGGCTGGATCGAGAAATTTACTGACATTTCGTTATAACTCTTGAACCGTAAGAGGTACCGGCATAAAATTTCCACTAAAATTCATTTAAATATAGTCAATTTTAACTGTAGACAAATAAAAATTCTTGGTAAATATAGCTAAGAGGGGATCCACCTCGGATCACTTTGACCTTCACATATGTTGTCAAGGACAACATTCTGAACTACTTTTGTCCTAGTTTCCCAGAAAATTACGAAAAAGTCGACAAACGCATTGATGCATTTTTAACATAATGAGCAGTGTGTATCTATAAATGTAATTAAAATTATTATTTTGCATACTTATTGACTATTTTAAGTTCACCCTATATGTATATGTATAAGGAGAGTGAGATACTACTCCTGGTTTTTCGTATGCTCTCCGCCTCCTCCACAAACCTAACCACAACTCATTCTATTCGCATAATCTTTGCACTGTCATCCAGAATTTGATTTAGTGATGGAAAAATCATGCAAATAGAATGAGTTGTGGTGTGGTTAGGATTGGGTTAGGCTACTCTTAATTACTAGATCAAATTCTAGATGACCGTTACAATACAAAGATTATGAGAGTAGAATGAGTCGTGGTTAGATTTGTGGAGGAGGCGTAGAGGACCACCCATACGAAAATCGGAAATATACGTAGGCAATATAGAAAATTCAATTCAGTACTAGCAATAGTTTTTTGCAATTTTCTCGAAAACTATAATCGAGTGACGTATAAATATAATGACAAAAATTGTTCAGAATGTTGTCCTTGACAACATACGTGAAGGTCAAAGTGATCCGAGGTGCATCTTAGCTATATTTACCAAATTTTTTTATTTTGTTAAACAATAATTTTGAATTAATTTTCATTGATATTTTTTATTAAAATAAAATTGTATAATCTTCAAAACTATTTTTGGCCTTCTAAATATGTATTTTATATTTACGTTTTTTCTCATACATGTAATGTTTTATAGAATACGTAAAATGTAAATTCGAGAAATCTTTTTGTAATCAACGCATACAAAATATACCGAGATGGTAAAAACGCCTCACAAGCCTGTCAAAACATATTTTTTATAATAATTTATAATAATTATAAATAATTTTTTCAATTTAATTATTTTAAAATAATGTCCATACTAGATATCACTATATGTGAGTTGCTATACGTCAGCTGACACGTCCCGGTAACTTTAAACAACAATAAATTGTTCAGCTGGATCGGGCTGGATATGATTTTTGTGGGGATATGGAGAGGAAGATCTAATAAAAATGATCTAATTTGTCCGAATGTGTCCAATTGTGTCCATTAAAAGATACACCTCGAAATGTTTAAGAAAGTATGTAGATTTTATTCATTTCATTAAATATTAATTTTTAATTCATTGCGAGCAAATATCCTGAACTAACAGCGGTAATTGTTAACCCAAATGACTGTTTTTCATTTCCGCAAAAGAGGCAGAAGAAATATTCAATAGGGTAATCAGGACACCTCGATGAAAAGAAGCAATTTTTGGCTGAAAAATACTGCATCCCAAATGTCTATCTTCATGAATTTATAATAACTATAGTTTTTGTGGTAAAACATTAATTTTTTCAGCTTCGATGTTGATGGACATTTAGGAAGCAATACAAATTTATTAGAAATCGATACGAGAAATGTCACTAAATTTCTCGATCCAGCCCACTATGCGGCGGCGTCGCACAGTGGTTCGAAATCGCCAAAACGTGGCCAAAAATCGAAGACATTCTCGTATTTAGTTGAAAATTGGTATTCTATGGGTTTTCGGATTGCTGATTATGAATCTGATTTCAAAATTTCAAAAAACAAAGTGACGGATCCAATATGGCAGATGTGTTGCTTAAAAAACGGATTCTTTATTTTTGCGTTTTAAAAAAAATTATTATAATTTTTAATTTTGACATCAGATTCATAATCAGCGACTAGAAAAAGCCCGGAGTATTAATTTTTATCTAAATTGGAGTACTGCTTGTGTTACCTATTTTATTGTTGTAACTTTGAAGTGCGCAAGTATGCGCAAGATATTTTTATGTAGCGCTCTTAAGGAGGCTTTAACAAATACGTCCATGCAAAATTCATCGTGAAACTGCGTGACTTTCGCTTTGTAATCGTCACTAAAGAAAAAAAAGACTGGAAAGTAGGTGTTTAGAAAGAGACAATTTTCAAAGTTGGAAAATATATATATATAATGTTAAAAGTTATACATACACATAGCCGAAAGAACGCTCTTTAACACTATGTAGTTAGTTTTTGTATAAATATTACTCATAAAAAAGTATGATGAGACAAACGTCGTCAATTTCGGGAAGAAATGCAGTCTATCTTAGAATTGCATTTTTGCTTGTTTTCAAACTGTGCTGGAACAATAATGGGTGATTTTTAGCAATTTATATTTGTGGTACAACTTAGTTTGAACATTTAAGAAGCTACTGGCATAAATTTCATTAATTTTGGACGAAGTGGAAAAAGTGATTTTTGGCCACGTTTTGGCGATTTCGAACCACTGTACGTCGTCGTCGTCGTCGTCGTCGGGTCACTCGGAGCGATAATACCCACCCGCGTCTATTGTTTATTATAATGCCGTATTATTTATAGTTAACGTTCCACGTTTCACGTAACACCTCCGGTAGAAAAAGCAGCGTGAAATGTAGTCCGGGTAATCGGTTGAATTTTGCCCGGTACTATCGGTTTTGAAAATTAATTGCATCTCTCGGCCTGGGGCCAGCTAAATCGGCTTACGTACGTCGAGAAATTCTACGGGCGCGCGTACACCGCACTTTTGCTACGCTCGCTACCTTTATAATCTGCGATATCGTAATTCCCGGTACGAACGAGAACAATGCGCGATTTCCCGTGTAGAAATAAATCGGAAAATATAAAGTGAAATTTACGCGGAACACAGTCTCGCTGCTATAACAGGGAACCTTTGGCGATCTTTTTAGCAGCCGTCGTTAGGCCAAACTTCGACCGCAAAGATTTAATACCGATCCCGGGGAAACCAGGTCACAGCGAAATCTCGTCGATGAGAGGAGGAGCATCGGTGAAACTTGTGCTTTGAATGCGACCCATTCGTTTCTTCCTGATCCCGGTGGTCCCCGCATCCTCGAAAGGACACGCATCGACCGTTCATTCGCCGCGCACAGTCACGGTCGCTTTCGTCCGTTTCTCACCGGTTTACAGTTGAATTACGCGCGCGCGACTCGTTGGTTGAAACCGGATGAAACCGAGGCCGGGGGCCGAAACTGCGAAACTACGGAACTACCCGAATATCCTACTCGACGTTAATGATGCCACCGAACCTCCTCCCGACCTTTGCTCTTTTACCGTTACCGTATTACCGAGCTGCAATCTCGTGACCATACATTACACGGACCCGCTCAGCTTTCGTCGTAGGCTCCACGATACATCGGCAGAGCTCCGGGCTTACCTTCTAAGAGACTCGAAACATTTCTTCGTAATTATTGGGGAGTTTATAAATTCACTGTTTATAATTATAACTTAAACGGACTTCGCACTGCTTGTTCCGTCGCGTAAGAAACATATACGTGGATGTCTTTCGGTCAATATTTATGGTCCGTTTGTGCCTAAAGACCGTCATAGCGAATTAAACAAACTAGGGTCATGTAGCCTATTGTTTAGTTTTTCTACATTCTTGAAAGTGTCATAAATTTAGTCCCTCCGAGGGACCATCCGCGACCGTTAAGTACGGTGTCGAATTACCGGGACCCGTCGTCGCCCGAGTTTAGGTATCGCCCCACTCCTCCTTCCCAGGGCCTCATTCAGAGCTACGGGAAGGAGGTCCTAATTGTCAAATGTATGCTGATTGGGAAATGCAACTTTCTGCAGGAACCAATCAGTGCATCTTATTTCCTGCTCGAGAAGCCTGACGAACATCGCGTTGAGACCGCGTTCGTCAGTTGAGTTTACGCTCTAACGCCGCGCTGCGACACTCTCCAGTCCGCGGGTAGACAAGACAACGCACGAGCCGTTGTCTTGTCAATTATTCTTAATATTTGTAATTGTATCGCGATAATTCGTTGTCGAGCGATCAAACCATCCGACTAACGGCATCGCATCAGTCGAGATCCCTCGCGTACGGAATCACACATTTTATCATCTGCGCGCGTATAAGGCAGCACCTGCTACATCAGCCTTACTGATGAGTCCACTAGCAGGTCCGGGACGAAACGCTTCGTTGAACGTATTTTTTTGTCATGCGAAGCAATTATTGTCTTTTGCGTCTTGTATATCAACTTATCGTTTGAACTTGCCCAAGATTAACTTGGCGGGCACAGATCCGGAATATTCGCGATACACGCAGTCGCGGCAAAACACTGCTTTCTCTGACGTTTCCAATTTTTTTTTTTAATCGAAACTGTTATCATCGTATTAGTCTCGTCGTCCGATCGTTGGATCAGCTCAAAAGTTCCCATACATTACACGGACCCGCTCAGCTTTCGTCGTAGGCTCCACGATACATCGGCAGAGCTCCGGGCTTACCTTCTAAGAGAGTCGAAACATTTCTTCGTAATTATTAGAGAGTTTATACTTGTTCCATAAAGAGGGGGAGCTGGCGCGGTTATGTTGGGATGAGATAAGGAAGAGGGATAGGTTGGGAGGGTTAAGAGAAGGCTGGGAGAAGGAGAGATGGGACTTTTTTAAAGAAAGGGGGTTGTCAGATGGGGAAATTAATGAATGACTAGTAGAAAAAAGGAAGAGAGTGAGTGAAGAAATAATTAAAAAGGAAAAGGAAAATCAGAGAATGGAAAGGTGGAATAAGATAGTGGAATCAAGGTCAAACAAGTGGTATGGAATGGTGAAGGGGGAGGGATTGCCAGGATATCTAAAGAAGGGATGGGGAGAAAATAGGTGGCAAAGGGTAGCAAAATATAGACTAGGGAACGAGATGAGAGGAGAGAAGTATTGGATGAATGAGGATCAGAGAAGATGCAGAGTGTGTGGGTGGGGGAATGAGACATGGGAGCATGTGTGGGAAGAATGTATGAGAGTGGATGAGGAAAAGGGTGGCAGGAGAGGATGTGGGAAGTAATATTAGGGTTTTTATCCATCGAAAATTTTATATTATATATGTGAAGAATTATCGGCGCAAGGTTCGATCAATTAATACAATTAGCTATGTTATGTTCTTTAAAACGTTACGATGTGGGAAGTGTTGGAAGACGAAGGAGGTGGGGAGGTATGGATGAGAAAGGTGGATGAGTGGAGAGAGGGAAGAAAGGAAAAGATTGGAATGAAAGATGAGCGACCGGAAGAGGAGGTCCGCGGGCTGGGGTTAAGGGGAGGGGAGTAAAAGTGGAGTAAGAAAAGGGTCAAGGAAGGGGGTAGGGGGGTAGGTTTAAGTTTAAAATAAGAGCTTTTGTAAATATGTGTTTCTCTCTTTCTCTCTATGTAGGTTAAGGTTAGTTATAAGTTAGTTTATAAGTTAAAGATAAGGTTGTATGTAAGAGCGGCGAAATAAAGAATTGTATTAAGAGTTAAGGATTTGTAACCCTAAGGGGAATCAAATAAAGTTATATATAATACTTGTTCCATAATCGGGAATTTTCGCTGACGTTTCCAATTTTTTTTTCTTTTAATCAAAACTATTATCATCGTATTAGTCTCGTCGTCCGATCGTTGGATCAGCTCAGAAGTTCCCAGAGAATTTTCATACATCCCGATCGAAGGCCGGTTCGTCGGCCTTGCAAATTGCCGCCGCGCCTCGCCGCGCCGCGTCGTTAGCGGAAGTAAAACGAGTTCGTGGCCCGAAGTAACGTTTGCCCGTAGTCAAGCAAGTTAACCCGATTCCCATCGATGTCTTTTAGCACGTAGCCTAGATTCGGTCGAACGGCTCCGGGCTGGCTGGCTCGGTGTTCGATCCACTATTAAGATACCTGGTAAGATAGCAGAAATCCCGATTTGTGTACAATCGATACGAGGAGAGGGGAAATTAGCGAGATAATTTAGATCGGCAATCAAGATACCGGGATCCTCGGGCGAGGAGGGAACCTCGGATAGATTTCAAGCGGTCCGATCGGTTCGACGAAAGGAAAAGGGAGGAGATCTTGGCCGCGTCGCGTCGCACAGTGGTCGGAAATCGCTAAAACGTGGCCAAAATGTGAAAAATGAATTTTCGGTTAGGCGTATGGCCCTTGCCTTACTGGATACTCTGGTAATGATAACTCTATGAGAAACCCAAAGTAGAAAGGTCTTACCATGTATACCTGACAAATGGTAGGAGTACAAATATCGCGTTCTTCGTCACGCAGTTTTCGTGCAGCGAAATACGGTCCTAAAAAACAAGTGTGAAGCTTACAATTTTAAGAGAAGTGAATTTTTTTTTGTGTGTGCAATGGATGCTGTTCCTGAAAGTAAATACTATTCATAATAATAATATTGGGTTTATATTAATCAGTGTTTACTATCTATAAAGATGAAGATAAAGTTTGATGCACTGATTTTAGAAATGTATACTAAAAGTTGTATATTCCTCAATATTCCTCAGAGATTTTTGTGTATGCTTGTAGTAGACACTATGTAGCTTAAATTATTTTGAAAAGTAGCTGCACGAATTTGCCCGTTTTGTTATGCGATCCATTTTTGTGACGCAAAGGTAGTCACGGTACTAGTTACAAGCATGTTTTCTCGATAAATTTAGAAGATATAACAAAATTTGTTGAATAAGCATTGTCTGGTTCCACTTATAGAATTTTTTTATACATGTTTTGAACACTACAAACCATATTTTTTTATTGTTTTTAAAAAATAAACAAAAATTTTCGAATTATTAATGCATCATTTTTATTTACTTTCAGGTTTTTCTGACGATGAAATACGTTTCTCCAGAAAAGAAATTTAACATATGGTTAAAATTACCTGAATGATGGATTAAGTATTATTTTCACGTACCCGACCGCAACATATTACGAATCCGCCATTTTGTTTTTTGTAATTTTTACATTAGATTCATATTCGAGGGCACGACAAATATGGGAATACTAATTTTCGAGAGAGTCCAATAATTTTCGTGTTACGCATCCGCCATATTGAATCCGCCATTTTGGTTTTTGTAATTTTGACACCAGATACATAATCAGCGACCCGAGAAACTTGAGAGTATCAATTTTGAACTAATTTGGAATACTCCTTCCTATTTTGGCCACGTTTTGGTGATTTCCAACCACTGTGGCGTCGGCTAGGCTGACAAAAGTCTGAGAGTATTTCAATATTTTATAATAGAATGTATAGAGAAAAAGCCAGTGTATTTGAAGAGAAGATGGAAAGAAGAGAAATGGAGTAGAGTAGCGAGGTACAGATTAGGAAATGAAATGAGAGGAGAGAGATACTGGGAAGATGAAGATGACAGAAGGTGCAGAAGATGTGGATACGAAGCGGAAACATGGGAGCACGTGCTAGAAAGATGCAGGGTGGAGGAAGGATATGAAGAAGGGATAAGAGAGAGGTTAAAGGAGATTTTGGCTGAAGACGGAATGGGAGAAGGATGGATGGCGAAATTGGATAAGGAAAGAAGGGAAGGATAGGGCTAAAGGTGTGAATGGGGGAAGGGTAGAAGGATGGAAGAATGAGAGTGTGTGGAGATAGAAGTGGGGAGAAATAAAATGACAGTATGGAAAAGATAAAAGAAAAAAAAAGAAAAATTGTAAAAGGAGCGGGATTCCTTTGTAACCCGTAAGGGAACAAATATACATATACATACATAATAGAATGTATCGCTTGCTAGACGCAAGAAGTTTCATCCGTCTAAATGAACCGTTTACCCTGGTTGAATAGGATCGCCGTCTCCTACCGGATCCCTGAATCCTTTGAGTTTGGATTTCCGAGGACCTGGATGGTATTTAACGCGTTGCTATGTTGAGGTCTAGCTTGATGTCTAGCTA
Source organism: Lasioglossum leucozonium (assembly GCA_028454225.1). Classification (NCBI taxonomy): domain Eukaryota; kingdom Metazoa; phylum Arthropoda; class Insecta; order Hymenoptera; family Halictidae; genus Lasioglossum; species Lasioglossum leucozonium. The sequence continues at coordinate 6,438,308 of CM052213.1, forward strand.
TTAGGTTGCCCGGAAAGTTCTTTTCGCGTTCGCCACTCGGGGCCTTATCTCGTCCTGCTTAAGTAAACAAACAACCAGATCACTCTACCGTCAATTGTGTGGTCACTAGCTATCCTCTGGCAAAGCAAGAGAACAGTTCTCGACGTCAGCAGAAAGTGTATCGTGTGTTTCTTGCGTTGTGAAAGATGGAAGACCAAAAGATGCATTTGCGTCACGTTATGTTTCACTATTTTCAAAAAGGCAGTACGCCTAAAAACACTGCAAAGGAGATTTGTGACGTTTATGGTGACCGGTCTATAACTGTTCAAACAGTCCGGAATTGGTTTAGGAGGTTTAGAGCCGGAAATTTTAATCTTAAAGATGAAGATCGCAGCGGACGTGCATCCACCACTGATACCGATCTTATTAAAGGCTACCTCGATGAAAACCCAAGGTCTAGTGTTCGTGAGATAGCAGATGCTTTAAACATTCCGCGAACAACGATTCATGAACATTTAAGAAAGCTTGGATACGGTAATCGCTACGAAGTGTGGGACCCCCATGACAACGCGAGGCAACACGTTTCTTTAGCGGTGCGAACGAAACTTTTAGAGCTTGATTGGGATGTTCTACCACATCCTCCATACTCCCCAGACCTTGCACCATTGGACTATAATTTATTTCTCTCCTTAAAAAATTTTCTTCGCAATAGAAAATTCAAATCAATAAATTAAGTAAAAAACGGTCTCGAAAAATATTTTAATAGTGAGCCAAGAGAATTTTGGAAAAATGGCATTATGAGGTTGCCGGAGAGATGGCAAAAGGTGGTAGAAGAGAACTGATCATACATTATTTGAGAAAGCTACACAGAAGGCAATATATTTTATACTTAACTCCTATTAAAAAAACGAAAAGAACTTTCCGGACAACCTAATAGTAAGCCCAGGTTCCGCACGCGAAAATCTCGAATCTTTTCGAACGCGGTTTGTATTTTATTCGCTATCCATGAAAATGGTGTCGAATTGACGCGAGCGACGGGCACGAGGGTTAAATACCGATCACCACGAACCGCGCGGTATACATAATATGTAGTTCACAGACACCTTGACCTCGTTTCGTGTCCCGCAGCGCAGTGTTCCTCGCGTGTATCACGACGTCGAACGTCGGCCAGAAAACGCTAATGTGCAATGACGATTTTTCATGGCGCTCGATAACAGCGAAACCAACGGCGGAATTTCGAGGCTATGATTTCTGGCTCGCCAGCCCGCGAGGTCGATCGTTTAGCGAGATAGTTGCCGGCGGACCAGCACGAACTTTCTCCGTTTTATCGCGTTCGCTGACATCGAAAATGTCCCGGCGAAGGAAACCGAACGAATATCCAGAACCTACCTCCGAGTCTCAACTAAATAATGGTTCGAGGACCTTTGGAGTCCCCTCCTGCGTGCCTGATTTTTTAAAATAAAACGTCCAATTCTAAACAGAATTATTCCAAAAACGAAAGATTCGTTTCGATCGCTGCCTGTAAAACTGCACTAATACATCTGAAATCCGACTTTCAACCAGCGACTGAACTCCACGGTGGAAACGACGTCGCAAAGGTCTTGACGCTTCCCGTGATTTACATCCACGTTGATTCTTAAATAGAGAGAGAGAGAGGCTGTCGGCAAATCGACGCGACGCGGTTCCTTCTGAGAAGAACGGTTCCGTTTTTCAACGAACCGACCGGATCTGTTTGTGAACGGGATGGATTTGAATGATGACTACGGCGTTCCATGCGAGAATTCAACCACCGGTTCCTTGCAGACGCTTGTTCTTATGCAGAGCTGGTCTAAACAGTTCGAACGAATGAATGCGAGCGGAGCTGGATAAAATCGAGGAAAGCAAGTATTTCAACGTGAACGTTGATAAAAATCTGGCGAGCCTTTGAAATCAATTTCATTGGGAAGCGAAAGCCTTGTACGGCAGAACTTGTTTCCATGTTACGGACTTTATTCCTTTATGAAGAGTAACGATTTTTCCGGTTCGCATCATTAGTCGCGAAACAGCTAGAAATGTCGAAAAGACGACGGCATGGCATTCCCGCGCAGAAAGATTGCAACATCAAGGTGAACCAGAAATTTTATTCCAGTTTAAGATTTTCACGAAAGAACGCCGCTCCTCGGAGATTCTGGGGCAAGTGGCGTGCGGTCAAACACAATCCTCTTACCAAAAGGCACCTGGCCTTCACCACTCAGTTGCCAGATCCTCCAGGAACAATATCCTTATTTTTGAGGCACTGCAACGACCACGGGCTGTTGCCGCTCCTAACCTTCGTTCGGAGCTGGATAAAATATTATTTCAAATGGTACAGAGCACGTTCTAAAATAAGATATATTCTATTTGTTGAGAAACGTCTTTCGAATTTATTTGTATATATTTATATAAGTACATACAGAACAATAATAAGTTATACTAAATATTTTAATATAAAATCAGCTTTTATTGTATATGAAGACATTCATAAATAAACCCTACAGTTCAACTAGCTAGTATCCATTTGTATAAGATTTATAGTAATCATAATTACAGTAAATTCTATAATTCTATAATAATAATTGGCCTTTGGACAACGAAAGAGAATTTACTGTACAGAACAATAATAATTTGAAGTTATACTAAATATTTTAATATAAAATTAGCATTTATTGTATATGAAGACATTTATAAGTAAACCGTACAGTTAAATAGTTAGTATCAATTGGTATAACATTTATAGTAATCATAATTACAGTAAATTCTACAATTCTATAATAATAATTGGCCTTTGGACAACGAAAGAGAATTTACTGTACAGAACAATAATAATTTGAAGCCATACCAAATATTTTAATATAAAATCAGCATTTATTGTATATGAAGACATTTATAAATAAACCCTAGAGTTAAACTAGTTAGTATCCTTTTGTATAAGATTTATAGTAATCATAATTACAGTAAATTCTATAATTCTATAATAATAATTGGCCTTTGGGCAACGAAAGAGAATTTACTGTACATAACAATAATAATTTGAAGCATACCAAATATTTTCATATAAAATCAGCATTTATTGTATATGAAGACATTTATAAATAAACCCTAGAGTTAAACTAGTTAGTATCAATTGGTATAAGATTTATAGTAATCATAATTACAGTAAATTCTATAATAATAATTGGCCTTTGGGCAACGAAAGAGAATTTACTGAACAGAACAATAATAATTTGAAGTTTGTTTGGTCATTTCGGTCATAAGATGGCAGCACCGAAAATGACCAATATCAAACGAGATCATTTTACTCATCATTCACTCATACGTGTACAACTCAACCAATCACGGTCAGCGAACGATGGTGCAAAGCGTTCCCATTCGCTGCGCTCCAGTACACCAAGTGTACGCGGCCAACCACCGCCGACCACCGAGGCGACATAGGTGTCGCATCGAGCGATCGATGTCGCAATCTCCATCGACTTCGCGATCGTTATCGATCTTTCTTGGTTCTTTTTCGAAACTCGCTCTCTCTCATCGTAACAGCTGTGTCTACCAGACGTGTTGCTGCTCCTTTTTTCATTTGTTGCTCTCCTCATCAAGTTATCTACTTATCATTCAGTAAGCGTCTCATCCATTACTCAACAATCATTCTCATCACTGTACTCTATACTTTACAAATTAATATCAGTTCGAAATCAATCATTTTGTGCGTGTATTCACCACGTGGCGTCGGCCATTGTGGCTTTAAAATTGACTCATTTTCTAATTGCTCAACTCTAGTAGCACAGCTCACTCTCATGCTCGAGCTCATGTTACGTTGAGATTGTTCTACACAGGTTTTCTTACACTTGATCGCTCATTTGTGGAAAAATACTCATCCTGCGGTCAACAACTCATATACACTTTGAAAACTCATCCGTGACTGCATGCCTACTCTCTCTCTCTCTTACTCATCACTCATTATAATTGACATCATAATAAATGCTGCAATTATATACAATCCTATCCACGGCAGCTATCTAGTTTCACAACATCTCAAATATTTTTTGGTCCTTCGAGCCGGATAAGATTGGTGAATTTTGTCTGATCCTCTCATTGCTCAACACATCCGTTAACCTTCAACGCCTTGTGTGTTCGTGCCCAACTCACCTATACATCCTTCACGCCTTGTGTGTTGTGATTGACTCGTCTCTCACCTTCATCGCAGTGGTGTATCAGTGAACAACTCATCTGTCATCTTCAAGACATTGTGTCAGTGCTCAACTCAACGCCGTCTGACAACGTGCAGTGGTGGTGCTCATCTTCAGTGCTCGTCTCACCTTGTTCAACTCATCGTTGAGTGTTTTAGTGCTCAAGTGAGTGCTCGTGCCTACTCAGCTTTACATTTCAACAAACTCAACGTCCAGCTCAACTCATGGCGGCTCAGGAAGGTGACCACTCAAAGTCAGCCTTGAACGCTGATGTCAAGGCTATGACTAGTGACTCAGCTCTCAAGGTGCCAGCTCCACGGTCTCCGTTACCACCAGTGCCCATCTCAACGGAGTTTATTATATCATCTCAAATGGCTCGACTCAACATGCTGACTGCGCTCAACAAGCAATCACTCATGTTCGACTCAATCGACGTTTCATCCATCGACCTGGTCCAGAGCCATATTATACTCCTGGAGGATGAATGGCAACGCTTCAATCTGGCCCATGAGAAGCTCGGCTCATCATCTCGACGCACCATTTCGAGCATGTGTACGAACAAGCATTCTCCACGTTCCAAGAGGCCCACTAACTTGCTCATCGCTGCCTTACTCAAACCAAAGCGAAGGTCACTACTCGTTCTCACTCATTGGCTGGCGGGACTGCTCAACTTAGTGCGACTCAACCAAGCAAGTTGCCGGACATCAATATCCCGTCCTTCTCAGGCAATTATGTTGATTCGCCAGCTTTTCGAGACCTGTTCAAATCACTGGTGATTGACAACACCACCATCACCAACGTGCAAAGGATGCACCACCTGAGGGCAACTCTTATCGGCAGTACTGCTCAACTCATCGCCTCAATGCCTATCGACAATGAATCATTCTCATCGGCTTGGGATATACTCACCACTCGTTTTGAGAACAAACGACTCATGGTAGCGGCTCATCTCACCAGAATCAATTAGACTCGTTATAATAAATATTTTAATATAAATCAGCATTGTATATGAAGACATTTATAAATAAACCGTACAGTTAAACTAGTTAGTATCCATTTGTATAAGATTTATAGTAATCATAATTACAAATTATTAAAGTCTATTTAAAGAGTTTGCGAACTATCGATGCGTTAACAAAGTGTACGTTTTAAAATGGTATATTTTACAGAAACTTTAACGAATCGCTTGAGTTCGAAACATTCAATATCCTCCAAGTTCTGTACACTTCTGTAGCATTGCTACCGGTTGTTTATAGAGTGGCATATCTCTCAATTGGAAACAGTACGGAAGTTTCGTGTAATTTAATCCAGGTTTTATCCAGTCGAAGTTCTGGGCGTGTTCTAAGAAACGTCATCGGCAGAAGTTTATTCCGAATCGCATCGAATCGGAACCTTTCTCTTGGCAGCAGAGATATAAACGAGGAAGAACTGTACTTCGAAGGAGAATTACTCTTCGTTTTTGTGTCCCTTTACCCGAGGCAGAAAAGTCATTTATGCAACCGTGGTAATCGTGAATTCGCTAATTATCGGATTTTCACGCATGCATGACGCATAAAAATAAAACATCAACCTGAAACGGCACGATGATCGTGGCCAGCGTGGAATGATAATCGTTTTATTAGGATAGTTATCGGCACTCTCGCGGCCAGAGAGCAACAGGCGAGCGCCCATTTTCATAAACAACGCAAGTCCAGCGAAATAAAAATGATTTTACCGTGGACGCGGGTTATCCACCGAAAAAAAGCCAACGGCGATAATAAAAAGAACGCTTGTGTTTGAACTATGAAAACGAATCGACTAGCCAGCGGAGGCAGACAGCCATTATACTAGCATAAAACCAATGCCAGCAGCATGCTGCTACCACATGGCGCACCCTACAAACATTTGTCAGCGCTTCCTCTAGCTCGGGGCATTGCGTCGAACGTTTAGCCTCGCTGTTTTCCAGGGGAGCAGAGTTTATCGCACCTGCGGTTATTCTTTCCCTGTGTCGGAAACACTACACACCAATGACAATCGAATAACTGGGTCGTTTATTAAATAAAGCAAAAATTTCTCGCCCCTTTTTTTCCTGAAAACATCTTTCCAATTTTTCCCGAAAGAATTTCATAGAATTTTATCAGGAATTTATTGCAGAAGCTCTATGACAAATTTTTACGAAATATTGCGTATCCAATTTCATCGTGGCTTCTGATAGTTTGTTGTTCATGAAACTGTAAAAGTGCATTCGTAGAGGACGATGAAATATATTTTTTTGTTAAATCTGTTATAGTAAAAATTGCAGAAAATCAATTTGGCACGTTTCAATTTGAAATAAATGAATACATGTCGCTCGAAGAACGCGAAGAAGATTCAAAAGTGCACGGTTGAATTGAAATGATCGAACAACTCGCGTTTAAATCGCAATTCCGTCTTCCCTCGAGATCTAAACCGGCGGCACTCGACGAGAGAATCGACGTTAAGAAAGCGTTTTCAAAGCGGCGAAGAAACCTTTCGGGTTCTTTTGTTTGAGCCGTGAATGGAGGTGTTCTCGGAACGCCTAGTATCTCCGCCGCTTCGTTCGATACTCCTAACAGTCCAAATACGCGTCGAGACTTCTGTTTTCATAGCCAATGAAAAATAACGTTGCCTCTTTGCAGAGCATTGTAATCTGGCACGCGATACTTCAATATTGATCGTTACATTGCGGATTTGATGCGTTTATCGCGAGAACGAGTACGATAAACCTGGTGTGGAGTGAACTCCTAATCGATCCAACGATCGATCGAGTTACTTCGAAACTTGCACGTGGTGTGCCGACTAATTGCAATTACTTCCCTCAATGGGAAGAATAAAATGTAAAAATTGTGACAACAACAATACTATATTTAACTTTGGTGACTGTGAGAGACTCTATTGTCTGTACAATGACTATGATACGATAGAACTTGCTAGTTTGAAGGTCGAAGAGAATCTGCTTGGAGCTCGCAGGACCAGGATGAGGGAAAGCTGATTTTTCCCTCTCCTTAACAAACTTTAACGGGTGGGGGTGTCGTTGGAAAAAGGAGAAAATACAAAGAGTGATTGTTTGAAGAGCTGGTCCATGGGTGGTGTTCCAAAAGGTTATTTTTTAAGTTTAGGACCGAATTCACATTTGGCGACCATCGAGCCTAAAACGGTCACTTCAGTCCTAGCCATTAGCTAAGGCGTGTCATAAACCGGGAAATCCCAAGGGTCATCCCAAACATCGGTAACCATAATTACTTAAGGTTGGCCTGCAGGATTTCCCGTTAATTGTCCAAACTATGAAGACCTCACGGCCATGCAGGTAAGACTCCCACCCTCCCCAAGACAAGGCACGCTCAGGGCGCAAGGAGAGGGTACGGACGACACATCAAGAATGCGCTGATTGGCAAACACAAACTCAACAAGAACCAATCGGCGTACTTCTTCTGCATGGAGTGGGAAGTCCTCTAAGAAAGTTCTGAAAAAGAGGACTTCCCAAAAAATCTAAAAAGGGAGATTAGCGACACAGTTCATCCGGTCGTCGAACAGTTAGTAACAGGTCGACCATTTCTACATAAGCACAACGGTCAAAAATCGTACGCGCAACCATCGCTCTCTTCACAAAAATCCAGTTGCCCAAAATTAACTTGGCGGGTAACAATTCGGCAACTACTGAAAACGACGCGTCCATTACGGGAATCCGAGTTTTACAACCTCGGGTGGGTAATCGGTCGAGACCCTCGCGTTATCTTCAGAAGGTTGCATCGCAAAACAGGTGGGCCCCGGAAAATAACTAAATGTCGAATTTCGGCGCCGGGTCGACGACATGACACTAACCATATGTCCAGAAACAAGGCTTGTTCTGGACCAAATCGCTATACAATATATCTTAAGGCGCTGGAACGGTAGCATGTATGCACACTCACACCGCTAGGACAACCGTATACGTTCATGGGGATTGCAAGTATCTGTTACGAGCCAGGGCCACGAGCAACGCGATAGGCCAGCGAAGGGTTTATTCTCATTTTGGAATGAGGATTCAATTTGTTAATTAGGTGCGCGGACGAACCCAATGCGAGATTGGGGAGCCGCTAAGATTATAGACGTCGAGGACGAACCTGACGCGAAGTCAGGGAGCCTCTAGGAATAGAATCAAACGCAGACGAACCCAGTGCGTAATCGGGGAGCTGCTAGGATAATGTACAGCGCAGACGAACCTGATGCGTAATCAGGGAGCTGCTAGGAAGTTGGTTGAAGCGCAGACGAACCTGATGCGTAATCAGGGAACTGCTAGGATGCGGACGAACCCAATGCATCATTGGGGAGCCGCAAGGAATGTTAGTAGGCCTCGTAACTTTTATAATTTTAATCGATACAATCCGAGCGGTAAGAGTGTATCGTGTGGGAACGTTCAATTACTAAATTAGGATTTTGGATTATAATTGAGGGTTCATTAATTTGCGCGAGTTACCAAACAACAAGAATATATCCTGTATATGTGGATTGAGTGTACAATTGGCAGTGTCGCGATTAAGAGTGTGATTTTACTTAATTAGACGGCTGTCGATGACGCACTGGCAATGCGGGCTCTCGAGAAACTTTTAATGTTCAAAAAGACTTACAACCGAATGTTTACGGAGTCTAGATGTTTACATTGGTCCGAAGGGGAACGTTAACCCGATCTTACTGAAGTGACTCTAAACAGTGTGACACGTTACTCTACTCGTGACTCAACTAGTTCTGACCGACGAGAGGAAGAATCAAAGGGTTTATATACCCTGAGACTGAATAGGGTGGTCTATTCGTTATCTGGTGTCGTAGGTCACACTGATTTTTACTGCACCTAATAAAATTGAGGATTTTTTAGATGTCTAGATCGGGTTAACGAAGGGTTATTTAGGGCGTTTTCTGCCAGATACGATATCGGACAGTTATCGTATATTTATGATATCTTTTCTGCATACGTAACAGATCTAGGAGGCCTCAAATCACGTGTCAATAATGCAAAGTCAGGACTTTTTAGTAGTCATAATCGCTAGATAAAAGATCAATCTAGAGCGCAACTGTCCCAAAGTGGCCCACTTTTGCATTTTCGAGGCGTAAATTGCACTATTCGGCTGCATGTAGTCCTCGTAGCTGTATGAAAATGTATTACTTGACAGCTCCGACAGCGGCGGCACTGTAGCACCGCCATATTGCTTCTCGCGGTTCCGCTACATGCTGTCGAATAATGCAATTTACGCCCCTAAACGTAAAAATTGGGCCACTTTTGGACACTTCCGCTCTAGATTGATCTTTTATCTAGCGATTATGACTACTAAGAAGTCTTGACTTTGCATTATTGAGACACGATTTAAGGCCTCGTGGATCCTTGCAATCCCCATGTTCGTATACGGTTCATCTAGCGGTGCGAGTGTGCACACATGCTACCGTTCGAGCGCCTTAAACACCTGTCAACGAACGAGTCGAAGAAAATAAAATGGCGGGCAAGGAACCTCTCTTAAATTGACGTCGATCAAGCCGCGATATTAATCCGTGCTCGTTTTAATATCTCCGATTGTATTCCCGTGGAATCGTGTCCGCGCGGATTAATAAACCTTCATCCTCCATTGTGCCTGTCCATTGTGCGCCTTATCGTCGCGCGGAAATCTCATTGTCATTCTCCGACCGTCCTCCGGTAGGATGCAAATGAGAATCCCGCGGAAAACACGAATCTCCGATGCGATCGCCGATTCAACCGGCCGCAGTTTGTATAATTCATTCGTATATTTGCCGGCGCAGGTGACACCCGACGTGTCGCCATTATGGATGCAAGGTAAAAGGGCCGTTGAGCAGACACAATTAATTAAGCGGATCGTTGCATGCACAATTTGGCTAGCGTCGCGCGTCGCGTCGTCGTCGGTACGGACACTTAAACGACAGACTTTTCGAGCACACGGTCCGCCGCGCCGTGTTTCCATAATGAGATCAATTACCGGTCTCGTAGTACGTTGAATTAGTCAAAAGCTACCGATTCGGAAACAGAGTTACGTTTTCTCTATTTAAAAAGCTTCTCGCGATCTTTCTAAACCTAGACGATACTGCATTATTTTCTGCTTTCTCGATAGATTTAGCGTCATGGTTATTTCAGTGAATGTTACGGTGTCTACGTTGGCGGGTAAAAATGATCACTTCTGTTCGGTGAATGCTGGAATAAGCAAGCACCGCTGCAATGGAAATATTAAGCACACTTTGCACGTCCGGTCTGACCTTATTTCCGAGTAACAGCTGTTCTTGTATCGTTACCGTGCTTTCGTCAAATCCGAGCTCGTCAAATCGATCGGTCGCGCGGTGCAACAAATGAAAACCAAAGGATCGTCTATCATGAGGAACGTAAAAAAAATCGTACGACCCCATCAGGAAAGAAATGTTAATAAAACGCGTATCAAGCTCACTAGATATTCCATTAATGTAATAACGAACAAAGCGCCGCGCGGACTCGACGGACTATCTATAAAAACGTCAATGGCGATCATAAAGCGTATATAGATTACGGCTATATCGTTGCTGCAGCAGCAACGATGGAAACCTATCCGGGATTCCGTCGATGGACCAGGAAGGTGTGCTTCTATCCAGGAAACTACGTCTATCAAGAACCATGCTATCCAGATATACGGCCCTTTTTATGTTTGATCAACATTACAATCGACGACGTACAAGCACCAGCACGAGGATCGAACTCGCCCGGCTCCTGGATCAACACGCTGCCTCCGTGTCCGTAAAAACCGATCCAGCCTGATTCGATACACGGCCGAGAGAAATATGAACGGCGGCGCAGGGAAGGAAAAGTTGCAATAATTCAATCAACCGATCGCAGTCGCGTTGGGTATTTACTCTAGACCCTTTCCTGCGGTGACGTCGCGTCGAACACCGGCCCCATAATAGAGTTGCCGAGAAATTCTTCGGTAAATAAGAAATCACAATAAGCGAAACATTTTGATCGAATTAAAGTCTCGACCGTCTTTTATCGATCGTATCACCTCGAACGATACACTCGCGGTAAGAAAAGATAGCACGAGTGCATGCTATATTGCATTTTTCTGTGATAATGTACAATTTTACAGGGTTTCGGAAAAAACGCGCACGAACAGCATTTTAGTTCTGAAAAATACACGCGACGCGACGGCACAACCGTCGCAACACACGCCAGGAAATGAAGTATGTCGCCGATGAAATACTAGACGACTGTCGCGAGATTTTACGGTTCGCAGACAACTCGCCGTTCGACAAACGGTCGCATACTCGCGCGCGTATTTGCACGCGAGCAAAGAGTGCCGGCCGCGATAGAGCTGAAGTGCACACTGTGTGTTGCGAGCGAGCACGCGCGGCCGTATTTTTTCCATGTCTTCGATCATATTCAACCGTGTTGCACTATACGCCCTCGTCAAATGCTTGTTTGGTGTTTCAGCATCGTGAACATAGCCGACGCGACTCGACGAGACGTTCCGTCTCGTTTGGCTGAAAGCTCGCTCTGTGCCACGAGTTGCTCCGAGTTCTTTCTATACAACTGTGTGTGCCGATGATAAGTCGTCTGTATTTTTTAACACTAGAACTACCAGACCCGTCGGAATAACGAATTTCAGATCCTCTATTCTACAATTATTGCGATTCTTAAAATGATCGTTAACGTTCTATTTTTATGCTATTTGCGGTTTTACATGAAATTTTACCATTTTACCGCTGTTCCGTCGCGTAAGAACCATATACGTGGATGTCTTTCGGTCAATTTTTATGGTCCGTTCGTGCCTAAAGACCGTCATAGCGAATTAAACAAACTAGGGTCACTCGACGACCAGTCGAGGCATGTGGCCTAATGTTTAGTTTTTCTACATTCTTGAAAGTGTCATAAATTTAGTCCCTCCGAGGGACCATCCGCGACCGTTAAGTACGGTGTCGAATTACCGGGACCCGTCGTCGCCCGAGTTTAGGTATCGCCCCAGTCCTCCTTCCCAGGACCTCATTCAGAACTACGGGAAGGAGGTCCTAATTGTCAAATGTATGCTGATTGGGAAATGCAACTTTCTGCAGGAACCAATCAGTGCATCTTATTTCCTGCTCGAGAAGCCTGACGAACATCGCGTTGAGACCGCGTTCGTCAGTTGAGTTTACGCTCTAACGCCGCGCTGCGACACTCTCCAGTCCGCGGGTAGACAAGACAACGCACGAGCCGTTGTCTTGTCAATTATTCTTAATATTTGTAATTGTATCGCGATAATTCGTTGTCGAGCGATCAAACCATCCGACTAACGGGATCGCATCAGTCGAGATCCCTCGCGTACGGAATCACACATTTTATCATCTGCGCGCGTATAAGGCAGGACCTGCTAGATCAGCCTTACCGATGAGTCCGCTAGCAGGTCCGGGACGAAACGCTTCGTTTAACGCATTTTTTTTGTCATGCGAATCAATTATTGTCTTTTGCGTCTTGTAGATCAACTTATCATTCGAACTACTTGCCCAAGATTAACTTGGCGGGCACAGATCCGGAATATTCGCGATACACACAGTCGCGACAGAACAACCGCACTTCCATTTACCATTTCGATAGAGACGAATGTTAACTGTAGCGCTGTGGTCGCAGGAAAAGTAGAAGCTAGTTATTAACGTCTGCCCAGTTGCATTATTTCCGAGACGAACGCCAATGACATTACTGGAAGGTCCGTTGAAACAGAATTTTTAACTCGCGAACCCAGCCAAAATTCGTCGAATCTAAACGACGCCCGTAATTCCAGCGCGATTTTCCTCCTTTTTCCAGCGGGCAGGTCCAGAAAGTCGCAAATCCGCCAGATTTCTATGGTCGCGAGCCGCGCGCAGGCTGAGCTGATTCGTGAAATCATATCCGATCCCAACAGAATCCGTAATAAACAGCTTTATCGAACGGGGTTGCGTCCATCGGACACGGCCTGCTTCAAGGGGCGTCGGATGAGAACGGACGCCTGCAACGTCCGATTGGCCCGGCCCGGCCCGTCAATACGCAATGGCGAACAGACGCGATTTCGCGTCGGGATTGCGCCGATACAAAGACGGAGCCGGGTAATTACGTTACAGAAAGTTACGCGACGAGATTAGCAGGGACCTTTTTAATTGTCCGCATTGCCGCGGCGCACTGCGGCCATTACGCTACTTTTTTATTACATTGGTACACGGTGGTATAGGATGTTTATACGTCACGTCCACCACAGTCAGATTCTACAATTTTCGATCGGTCGAGATTCATTTAAAAAAAAGGGATCGCAGAATTGGGTAAATATTTACATTAGGGTCTTTCTCAAAGATTTTGATGACCTTGAAATATGTTGTCAAGGTCATCATTCTGAACAACTTTTTCCTATACATGTTACCGCCGCTCGGCTTTAGTTTCCGAGATACATTCATCGATAATTGTCTAAAATATCTAAACGATAATTGTCTAGTCACCTACCCATTCCACTGAGGGGCCATGAAACTCGGTAGGCCTCGACTGCCGAGCAATGTAACCCGATACCGGATCGGGTATATCGGTGTGAGACACCACTACTAATCCAATGACAAAACTTCTTTATTTTTTATTATTTTTTTATGGAACTTTCACCAATATATTCGTGGAATTTTTCTAATGAAAATGATACCAAATATGAAATAATTCCGATCAAAGGCCCACGTGTCCTCACAAAATAATGTCAATAAAAAAACTTTTTTACTATTACTTATTTTTTTACGAGACTTTCACCAATATATTTGTAGCATTTTTCTGATTAAAATGTGTTGGAGATTGGATGCCTGTTGTCCCATTGCTATGTAGGGACATGTTATTGATGCTGGTCACGCCATCCGATGGTTGTATTGTGTGTTACGTATACTGTATTACTTTTTACGTTTTAGCAATAGTTTTTACGTTTTAGCAAGTCAGTCGTTGTTCTACTCATGCCACGAGAGCAGCTAATGTATAATGTTATATTTAATACTATTAACCCGGCTACGCTTATTGGGTCCATTTGGACCCGAAGCATTCTTTGCGCGCTTGTAACTTCCAAACGGAATGGCCGATGAGTCTGAAATTTGTTGGCGGAGAATAATTTATTAAAATCTTTCTTCCACTTAAAAAAAATATTTAAAATCCTTTTTGAAATACTTGTAATAGAAATTGTTACACGTATGGCGTTAGGGGTCCATTTGGGGTCCATACGTGTTTTTATTATAACGATACCCTAATGTAAATAATTACCCAGAATTGACCTTGATCAAAAGTTTGTACATTCTGTTTTCGCAACAGTTGGATGTAGAAAAGGGAAACAATGCACAGTCGCGAATGTCGTAAATAAATAGATTCCGGATGCACAGAAGATTGAATGTTTATGAGATCTCTTATTTTTATAGGCGTATCTCGAGAAAGCGTAGCCGAGTAAAGTTCTGTTGACAGCAGTAACAGTCCCGATAGATAAAATACAACGGAGAGCTGCATTTTTGATCGTACATTGCGATGCATCGCTTTTTTTTTTGAGATCTTTTATGAACCATAAATGCGTGAACGCGTCGATTGTTTTAGCGATTACGGCGATCGTTCAGTCGCTGTTGCGTCATCAATATTGGTGTATTTATTGAATTATTCGATTTATATTCTACGTCATACAAAACGCCGGTGAACTGGCAATGCCATTCGAAAAATGGTACGTTTGCATGAAAAAATAGGGCGAAAATATCAAATAAAATTTTTTGTGGCTCGCGTCGGATCGCGTCGCGTCGCGTTCGGGGAAAAAGTATTCGTACCGCAGCCCTGCATCTGTATTAACGAATAAAGCCCGACTAACGTGTCTGTTCATAATACACCATTTTCATTTATTTTATGCGGGAATATACGTACATGCAGGTTCGATATATTTCCATCAATTTATTCATAAACGAAGCTTCGTCCGAAAAAATATTTTACATTTCGAAATTGTTTTTCCGGTTATATTCGACCTCTCTCAAGTTGTACGATCAGGTTGCAGGGCACTTTGTATTTTAGGTTAATTTTAACATCACGATCGAAACAAACACAAACGAACAAATTCTAAATATTTAAAAAATCCGAGTACGCTTAGGTTGGGCAATATTTCAATGAAAATGGTACGCCAAAGTACATTTAAGAACTGAACGATATTATTCAACTTAAAAGAACGTCCAAATTGACGATCATCCGCGTTCGCAGATTCTAGCAGCAGCATTATCGAAACGTCCATTTTTCCCGAATAATTAATACAGTTAACAGTTAATTAGACTGTGACGGTAACGCCAATAAAGGCGTTCCCGGTTTAATTGAAACGGAACACAGTGTACGCAATTAAAATCACCAGCGGGGATCCGCTATCAATGTTCCCGGGCGGCGATATAATTTTTGCATAAAAATGCCAGAGCGGATCGAAGCGATAGCGGGGAACAGGTAGAAAGAAACGAGCGAACGAAGAGCGCAGTCGCGTTCTATGCAAAACTTCTGGCCGCATTAACATACTTTAATTGTGTACATAATCGGGGGAAAGTTATGGATTCGGGCCGCGCATCGCTCGGCACGAATTCAATAATAATCTCGAACATAATCGGACGGTTGTAACCGGGGAAATATTAATACAAACGACGGTGACGTGTTACAACGGACAGAAACACCGGCAGCACGAACTGCCACCGTGCCGATGTTTCTACGTCCGTTCCAGAAATTATGTTAACCCATAAATCCCGCGGAAGTCGAGCCGAACTAAAGCGCGTCGAACGAGTTCATATTGCACCGGACATCCCCGAAATCGGGCTCGGAGTTTTAATAGGTTTAATCAACGCGCGAATCCGCGGCTGTTGCTTGATCACCTCGTGAATCACTGGAAGTTGAAGATCGTGATTTCATCGTACGAAATACGCATTTTGACCAAAAAGCTGGCCAAAATTATTTTATATAAGAAAACAAGTCCATCGGTGTTGTTTTGTTACAAAATTACATTTTTCCTTTTGTTTGAACATTTCAGGTACATTACTAAATTAAAACAGTGTTTACATATAATAAATTTACTTTATTTAAACCTCGTCACTACTTTCTTCGGCAGGTTCGGGGTCAGTAGCTCCTCTCGGTTCAGGAGGCAATAGTAATTGCCTTCTTCGGCTTTCGTCTCATGCCAGTAAGGACGGGATCAGATGCGAGGGGTAACTTATTTATATTATTTAGAACTTATTAGAACTTAATAGAACTGATTTATATTATTTAGCACGTCTAAATTACAGGCTTCCCGAGAACATATCCTAGCATAATTTAAGCGATATGTCCGGAAATGCATATTCCGACAACTTCTTCTGACAACTGCCCAATAAAAAGCAGGGCATTTGAAATTACTTCCGGACTACCTATTAAAATTTTGTCTATGGTCGGAGACATTGGGTGCCATGGGTACAGTTGAACATAAAGAATCGCAGTCTCTCTCGTATACTGTTCAAATTTTTCAAATGCGAATTTCTTTTTATGCGCTGCTAGCCATCTGACTTTGAAGTGATGCTTTACCATAGATAGTACATGCTTGAAATCTTTTCGTTGTTCTTTGTCCAAACAATCCTTATCAAGAAGACATTGTTTCATATATTCAAGTATTTTTTCAGAATTTTACTCCTCTGACTCGACAATTAAATTGTATATATGTTCTCGAGTTATAACCGTGACCCCTGAAGGTCCTGCAAGAGACACCCAACAATAATTGCATTTTTATATATTTCGAAAAACACCACTTGGTACAGAAAAAAATTATAAAAAATACAGCTGCGGTATTCCACGGCTACTTTTCTAAGGATTATCTTCTACGATAAATATACTTCAGTCATAATTGTATTTGAGTAATTAGAAAAGCTTAGAACTATAACAAAATGCTTACTATATGCAATACTCAAATTAGCAACATACAGGATGAATTCGATAAAGCAGGACACCTAAATATCTGCGTTACTTTTCGTTGTACAAAAAAATTTCGTAGGACAAAGTTACACTGTTTGAAGGGCCACATATAACGGTGTAAGGGAAAAAAATTTTCAAGGTCATTTTTATGAGATTTCAAGGTTATCGATGTTTTTTTAAATGGAATGATATATTTTCGTTAACGTAATGTTGTAACTGACAAAATAACGAATTCATGCATGTAACACAATATGACCTTCAAATGACCTTCAACTCAGAAAAATGGTATAGATAAAATTCAACTCAAATTCAAATTTGATGTATTTCTGTTACGCCAAATGTTCACAAATACATCCCTTGAGCTGCTATACATTCAAATGTATCGCAATACACAACATAATGACAGATTCGGTGTTGACAGAAGGACAATTATGATATACCTTCACCTATACGTTCATACAGAATCGTGTTTATCCACTACTAATTACTCAGAAGACTTTCTTGCTATCAGATTTCCACAGTTTCTAAGATTTCTCGATCAGTTTATCGATGAACGTTTCACAATGCGTTACTCGAAGGAAGATAAGATTGATATGATTTTCATTTATGGAGAAAGTCGACAGTGTTTAAGAGAAGCCGTGCAGTTGTACAAGGACCGATTTCCTAATCGTAATTGTCCATCAGTTTCCGTTTACTCCAATTTGATAAATAAATTCCGTGAAACTGGTAGTGTCGAAAATAAAAGACGTACAAAGGTGAGGACTGTAAGGAATGAAGCAAACACAATTAATGTTCTGGCAGCAGTGAATACAAACCCTCATGCTAGTACGAGGCAAATCGCACGAGGAAGTGGCATTAGTTAAAAATGTGTAGTGCAAATACTCCAGGAACACAAATTTCACCCCTTTCACCTATCAATTCATCAAGAACTTCATGGTAGAGACTTTGTAAATCATGTAAACTTTTGCCAGTGGGGATTGAGACATTTGGCGTAACAGAAATACATCAAATGAATCTTACACGTTGAATTTTATTTATACCATTTTTCTGGGTTGAAGGTCATTTGAAGGTCATATTGTGTTACATGCATGAATTCGTTATTTTGTCAGTTACAACATTACGTTAACGAAAATATATCATCCCATTTAAAAAAACATCGATAACCTTAAAATCTCATAAACATGACCTTGAAATTTCTTTTTCCCTTACACCGTTATATGTGGCCCTTCAAACAGTGTAACTTTGTTCTACGAAGTTTTTTTGTACAACGAAAAGTAATGGAGATATTTAGGTGTCCTGCTTTATCGAATTCACCCTGCATAAAGATATAACACGGTGAAAGGTTCCATCAAGACATTTTGGTTATGGAGACAAGATACTTGGGAAAAGGTAGTACAACCATGCTTGCAGACTATTGTTGGGATTTAATAACAGAAGCGGTAACATAAACGTCAGTCAAGAAGAAAGAAGTTTTAAGTATGTTTCCTGTCTTGTAAATTCTTATTTTTACAATAAAATAATAAATAAAGAATAAGTATGTTAATAGAATGGGAATAGAGTAATAAAAACAATAAATGACAATAATATATGAACATTTAAATAAGCTGACATAATTGCACGCGTGCATCGCCGTTGGTGGAAGAGCACCACTGGCGGCAGCTCATGTCGGGCGAAGATATTTTGCTTTCTGGTTCGGTAAAAGCGTCGACGTTTCAAACTTCAAAGGATGGTTTCTCAAGATAAAAGTCTGCTCTATCGCGTGGTATAGTTCGATTTTCCGCTGGACCCTTATTTTTTGAGATAAATTCGAAGATATCGTCAAAAATTGGTAAAAGTAGTCTCTCTTCGTCTTTAATGATCGTTTAAACATGTTTAAACAATCATAATGTATTAATATTGCATATCACTGTATTCGGGAAAGTCTAAGGAATCTTTTGCTGTAAAGATCAATTCAATATCTTTTATATTAACATCACAATATTTGTTCAAAGTTGAAAAATATGTCTTTTTTAAAACTTATATTTCTCAAAAACTGTGCGTCTAGGAGAAAAATTAAGGACAGATTCGGAATCGGCGCAAAAAACTCTATAAGAATTGCATAGTGAGAATCGGAACATTGTTTGGCTGTTGGACAGTGTTATCGGACCTCGACTCTGCCGAAACCGTAGAAATATCGTTCGGTGAATATTTTTTTCTCATTTTTTTCAGTACCTTTCCAGACTAATATTGCATACTTACGTCGCGTCATCAATCACCATCGTTAAAAACATTAGTCTCACCGGGCAACGCGCATTTTACCGAAACCACGTACCAATTCACTTAACACGAAATGTCACGACACCATTACTATAACCATAGTAATACGAATGCGCGCACATACGTTACACTTTTATTTCGCAGCATGCATTAAGGTACCTAACGACTCTGTGCTTTATCGATCAATATTTTTCTCAAGGGTCGCTCAAGGAAATGGAAATTCTCGCGCGTCAAAGGGTTTGATTCGGAAGAAAAACGGGGACCCTTAAAGAGCAATGTACTCGCAGAAGAGAAAGTTATCGCTCCTTTAAAAATATCCGGATATTACTCGCTGTATAAAAATTCAATAGTATTTTGAAACATTTATACGTCGTGCCGTGCGAGCCTGCGAAAGGCAACAAACCGGTAATATACTTCCACGCTGGACTCGTAACGAGAAAAGCGAGACGCGCAGAAAAACTATAAAATGCAAACCCGATCGCGTTTCCGCGGCACGCGCGACAGCCAAGCAATCCAAATTAACGCGACCAGAAAAAGTCCCGCGGAATATTCGGTCGACTACATTGTCCAATCAAAAACGCAGAACCGTCTTTCCAACGGAGGAGACCATCGGCCGCGCCGGTTTCCATCACCGAGCAACAGACAAGCAAACAGCATGCTCGTCGAACGGAACAACCTCGGCGTCCTGCCGCGCCGTGAACGCCGACAAAAAGAAATTTGCAAATTCGATCGCAACGGTTTCACGCTCCAGCGAAAAAACAACAACAACACCGGGTGGGGGACGGTAGGCGAAGCAAAAACACACGCGGCGAGGTCGAAAAAAAGATCACCCCACGGAGAAACGCAGCAAAACCGAACCGAAATAAAAAAAACCGCCGGAACGGGTAAACGTAAAAAGAGAGAGAGAGCGAAAATGCTCGTAAACGAAAATTTTTCAGCTTTTTCCAGTTTACTTTCACGGTGAAACGACGGGAGGCTCGAGGGCGCGGAAAACTGTTGCCGGAAGCCGGCTCGGGCTCTCTCGCCTATATTCGTTGGTGTCCCGGCACTCCCAACTTTTTATTGCCGTTCGGACTCCATTTATTTTATGCGGAATTATACCGCGGTCGGAGCCACTCGGTGAAAAACCGTTCGACGATAAATAAACGAATTACAATCGTATCAGGCCGGGCACCGACCGGAATAAATTGAATCGTTATCGGCACGCCGGCCCACGTGGATTACACTTTTATCGATCGGTCTCTGCCCTCGCCCTCGTCTCTGTGTGGCTGTGTGTGTGTGTGTGTGTGCCTACGTGTGCTCGGTGTCATTAGATGATGCCGTTAATGGCGATCGTCGCAATTAACGCCGGCGAGCCCTCCCACCGTCGACGACGTCGCCGCCGCGCTTCCAGGCTTATTACGTCGCCAGAGGGATTGCTGACGGTCCGCGTCGGCGTTGTTGAACGCGTGCACGCGTCACTCTCATCACGTACGCCCTATCTCAGAAACTAAACGCACTAATCATCGTAAGCAAGCTCTGTCCTTTGTAATTAAGATGCACCGCGCGCCCCGGCCATTGTTCCCAACGGCTCCCGGCTCCCGCCACCCAGAGACTCGTAACCCTCTGGAAGAGGCAACGAAACACGATTACCAACAACCACGGTTCCCGCTGATTATCAGAGAGATAATTGCCCGCTGATAACGGAGCCTGTTTGCTGCCCGCGCTGAATTATCCCCGACGCTTTTTACCAGCGGTCCAATGGACCTGCAAGGTTTTATGTAAAACATTTAACTTTCATGTTCTAACTTAACTTTGTACACGAACACGTACAATAATAATAATTATAGTAATTATTATAGTTTTGTAACTTCATATCTAATGTTAATATTGATTATTATACAGCGATCTCACAATTAGAATCGTCTGGAATCGATAATTATAATACTTTACTCTTGCAGAGGTATCGTCTAACATACACGCCGCGGTACTTAAACTTCTCACGCATCGAACATTCTCAATTATTTCGGAAAGTATGCTTCGCAGCGTTTTGTAACTTCATATCTAATGTTAATATTGATTATTATACAGGGATCTAACATTTAGAATCGTCTGGAATCGATAATTATAATACTTTACTCTTGCAGAGGTATCGTCTAACATACACGCCGCGGTACTTAAACTTCTCACGCATCGAACATTCTCAATTATTTCGGAAAGTATGCTTCGGGGCGTTTTGTAACTTCATATCTAATGTTAATATTAATTATTATACAGCGATCTAACATTACAAATAATAATTATAATAATTATTATTGTAATACGATGTCACGATTGGCATTTTAATGAGAAATAGTTTAGATACGCTGCTAGAAAATTCCCTAGTTTACTTTCATATTATTAATACACACAAATGTGTTTTATTTGCAACTATTATTTTAATCTTTTGCATCGTCGTCAGATTGTGGCCTTGGTCTAAACTTGGCAAACTATTTACGATCATCTCTTTCCGACGGAGTGCCTTCTCTCCCCCTTAATATTGCTCATCTTGTTGTCTAGTTTCGAAATTAACGCAGCTACTCAGTTTTTGTTGTAATCGTACTTTGCGCGTTTCGATGATTTTGGACCGCTGCGTGACGTCCGCCAGCGCTGTTAATGACATAATTTCGCGGATGAATTTCCACGAGACAAATAGCGATTTAACAAACAATTTGGAGACCCGGGGACCGAAGTTGTACATAAATGGTTCTTGTTATTCGTGGCTCCACGCATCGGTTCCCGAAACTTTTTGGCACCGTTCGTATGATTTCTGTGGCGCAGCCGCTGCGGCGCGGCGTGCAAGTAACCTGCGCCGGGGAATTAGTAGCGACGTCTGCTTATAAGAAACTTAAGAGGAGTAATTCCCGAATGGCGCATAATAAACGATTCCCGACGAAAATTACACAGGGTATTCCTCGCGTCACGTCATTTATCACACCGGGCAACTTCCTCCCATTAATTCTCCCATAATTCTCGTATTTTCGCGCGGTTCCGTTCGCTACATGCCGCGCGGCCCGGAGAATATTCTTCAATTATTCCTCAAACATCTACCCATTAACCCCGGATCCCGGCCAAGCTTCATTTCATTTTTTTTTTTAACGAATTCATTACGTCCGATTTTTACAACAACGGATTTCAGTGGTCACGAACCTCGCTAAAAAACAACGCATTCGTACGTCTCTCTCGGCGCCGATCGCAAGAATGTCTCGCCGTAGAGCGAACTCGACTATTTGTCTACCCTCGTTCGCACAGCGAAACACGATTCCAGTCCGCGAGGTTCCGCTACATGCGCATCAACTCGTGGAATTCGAGTCAGGTCTCGACGGAGAAAGGGTTGCACGGATCGAGACCTTTCCTCGTTAGGAAGCCCAAGGGTGTTTTGCACCCGGGGACGGGCTACAGAGTGTAGAGTGTCCAGGACAATTCCGGGTCGATAATGGGCCGTAGTTCGGGCAAGATAGAGACGAGCTGATCGCGTTCGACGCGTTTAATTTGCTAAATGTAAGTGCTAGGCGACACCGAGCGAATTCAATTAGGTAGATCGAATTCGGGGTTGACTGGCCTTGGGAGCGATTACACCGACCAGTCCCTTTTCATCCTTTAACGCGATTCAAGCCGTTCTCGAGCCCGAGATCGTCGCCGTCGCTGCTGCCGCCGCCGACGGTGAGCCCGATGTTCGATGCCCGAAAGTTTTAATGCCCGAATCACTGAGCGCAAGTTTAATAGACAGCTCTGCGGCTACTCAGCCGGCCATTACGCTTTCTACCGTAACACAGAGGCCCTTTGAGATTGTTGCCCGCGTGTTTATGCACGCTCACCGGCCGTTCCGTAAATGATTTATCGACCAGAAACAGAGAACGTTACCGTCGGTTACGCTTCTGCTCTCGTTCTCTCTCTCTCTCAGCTTCTTATTCATTTTAAGGCGCTGGAACGGTAGCATGTGTGCAGACTCACAACGTTAGGTCAACCGTTTACGTTCATGGGGATTGCAAGTATATGTTACGAGCCAGGGCCACGAGCAACGCGATAGGCCGGCGAAGGGTTTATTCTCTTTTTGGAATGAGGATTCAATTTGTTAATTAGGTGCGCGGACAAACCCAATGCGAGATTGGGGAGCCGCTAGGATCATAGACGTCGAGGACGTACCTGACGCGAAGTCAGGGAGCCTCTAGGAATAGAATCAAACGCAGACGAACCCAGTGCGTAACCGGCGAGCTGCTAGGATAATGTACAGCACAGACGAACCTGATGCGTAATTAGGGAGCTGCTAGGAAGTTGGTTCAAGCGCAGACGAACCTGATGCGTAATCAGGGAGCTGCTGGGATGCGGACGAACCCAATGCATCATTGGGGAGCCGCAAGGAATGTTAGTAGGCCTCGTAACTTTTATAATTTTATTCGATACAATCCGAGCGATAAGATTGTATCGTGTGGGAACGTTCAATTACTAAATTAGGATTTTGGATTATAATTGAGGGTTCATTAATTTGCGCGAGTTACCAAACAACAAGAATATATCCTGTATATGTGGATTGAGTGTACAATTGGCAGTGTCGCAGTTAAGAGTGTGATTTTACTTAATTAGACGGCTGTCGATGACGCACTGGCAATGCGGGGTCTCGAGAAACTTTTAATGTTCAAAAAGACTTACAACCGAATGTTTACGGAGTCTAGATGTTTAAATTGGTCCGAAGGTGAACGTTAACCCGATCTTGTAGTGTGACACGGTACTCTACTCGTGACTCAACTAGTTCTGACCGACGCACAGTGTATCCAAACGGCGAAATCGTAGTCAAAACCTCGTAACTCACTTCAATCTGGACGAAATTGGACAAAAATTGGTACATGAGGGTTTTTTGAGTTGCTGATTACGAATCTGAACTTAAAAGTATAAAAAACAACGTAGGGAATCCCCGAAAACGTAAAAATTGGGCCACTTTGAGACACTTCCGCTCTAGATTGATCTTTTATTTAGCGTTTATGACTACTAAGAAGTCTTGACTTTGCATTATTGAGACATGATTTGAGGCCTCCTGGATCCTTGCAATCCGCATGTACGTATACTTTTCACCTAGCGGTGCGAGTGTGCACACATGCTACCGTTCCAGCGCCTTAAAAGTAAAATAATATCACGTCGTAAATCTTGGCTAAATTGACCGACAGTACCTTTCGAATCTCTTAGCGGCGATTAAACGAATTCCACGGTATCATCCGGGCAGTTAGGCAATTGGTCGTAACGTTGGACAGTAAAAGGACGACTTCTTCCAGACGAGTTCTTCCGGTCGCGCGATCGATCAAACGCGCGCGGTACATAGATATTACGTGGCTACGTGGTACGTGCGCCGACGATCGCGTCTCTCTGATACGATTAAACAACGTTGTTTGATGTTTCATCGAGAAACTCGAGCTTCCGTGGAACGCAGTTTCTATGGACGTTTCTCCGCTTCATCGGGAAACTGAATTCCAGCGGAATTCCCGCGAATAGAGACACACGCGTTGGATCGCGAACGACTCCGTGAGAGCGACGCGCTGCACCGCGCTTCGCTTGAAATCCTCGATTCGGTAACGGCAGTTCGCGTTTCATAAAGTTCAACGAAGCCGTCCCGCGGAACGACGAGGACGATCGGGCTCGCGCATAGAAACAGCCCCGAGGCCGATTATTTACTATCGATTTGCTTTTACGCGACGAAGTCGTAAAAGGAAGCGGTGTTGTTCCAGGGGCGTGCGCGAAGGCACGCGCGAAAACGGCCACGGTTTATTCCGACCGAATCGACGAACTTAAGAGGCGCAGCTGCGACGCGACGCGACGCGACACTCGCTACCGTAAATACACGGGATGACCCAAAAGGATCCAACGAAAGATGCTCGATTTACAGATTTTTTGGGAAAGCCTGAGGGATACGGCCTTCTTCGGCGTCAAGGACGAGATACAGTGGGAGGATTCGAGCGTGGACCATATTCTTCGGAGCGACCGCATTGGGTCATTGCAAAAATCCTGATACCAGCGGGATTACGTACATTAAACGGACAGTGTATACGAGAAAATTTTTTCAAAAATATTACAATCAACAGGATGGAGCGTTTACTATCGAAGAGCGAGTACGAATTTCACGGTGTTGTTAGCGCGCGTAATTCTCAATTAAAACGACTAACACATTTTTTCCATTCTTCGTTAGCTATAATTGCGCCGGGCCAGGTGCACAGTTTCAGTCGTCAAAATTTAATCCTCACGAATTTTTGTAGGACGAGTGAGATCGGTTGATCAAATTTATGCTTCCAGCGGGCGAAATATACAGAGAAAATGATGGACCGTGTAGAACGAAATGCCAGCAGAAACGTTGATGAGACCGATTCGACGATTGCAAAAAGTTTCCGAAGTTATAGTGGAAATGACGGGCGAACGCATTTTGCTGCGAAAAATTGAAAAGGTTTTAATATTTTTCCATATCGATTATACACATTTTGGATGCATTTACATTTCGATAAATACTATACTTTTTGAACAGACGGGAATACGTAGGTCGCATCGTAGAATGTCAGTTATTGTTCTTTACATTGGACGAAGACTATAAATCCTTTAGGCTACTCTCGGTAGAATAGTGTCAGATATGGTTTGCTTCGTTTATTTTACCATTCGAATCGATTAGTCATTCCGGACGCGTAGAATACAGATCAAGATTATTATATTCTGATGGAAAAATAAGTGCATTAGAAATTAATTTATCTTGCCGTATCGTGCGCCGATGCATTAACCATTCTTCGGTCATTTTTCAGTAGAACTAGAAATATTAATTATGCCACGAGCCAGCTCCAATACGCTGAAGCTGTTTGATTAATTACCTATCGGAAGAGACGGCATTCAACTTGTTCAATGGAACTTCCGTCGCTTCGAAAGAGGTTCAATTTAAATCGTGTACGTCGCGTCGGTCCAGCGAAAATGACTTCATGATTAACTACTATAAGCAAACTATGCAATTATAACGATGCAACGTTTGAAAACGAAGTTAAAGTCTTGTTAGACAGCTAGATAAAACAGTGAAACGCGCAAGAAAGCTGATCGCTCGAACGAATAGAAGCAAGTCACAGTCGCCGAGGAACGGCATTTAAGAAAATGGCGACGGCCTTTTGCTGTAAAGATCAATTCAATATCTTTTATAATTGTTTAGCGACTGCGTTGGACGAGGTTTTATGGTAGGGACACCCCCTATTGCACACTGGGCCCGGTACGTGACTTTTGTAGTTCGGCTACGCTGTTGGGCCTGTCTTCACCATTTAATTGCCGTCCGTCTTCGGGTACCTTCGAGTCTGTCCCTACCATAAAACGTTTAAAACATTCGTTCTCTAGCTCCAGCGCAGAAAATCCCAAGTTTGGTCGCCAGATGTGCGACTTTGGCAAAATTCTTGGGAACGCTAAAAATACAGAGTCCTTTTGTTCCGTCCACCCCCAAACTGTCCCAAAAGTAGGACTTCGTTAAAGGTGGGAGGACCGATATGATAAATAGGAGAACTCTCAGTCCTCCAGCTCAGTTGTTGTTGTTAAAAGGTCGAGTCCACATTATACATATATAAAGTCATTTTGAAAATATATTTCGTTAACATAAAAATTGTGTTTGACTTACACATCCTAACAACCCTGTTCCTATAAACAGTGATAGGGTCCAACGCGAGTCGCGACAACGAAAATAAAATTTCGGAACGAAAAGTTACGCCCTTCGTTTGACTTAAAAGGAAGTCTTGCCGCGGACGCGTTCGCATAACAATAATAACATCGCAATTGTTACTGCGTAACAAAAGAATATATGTATATGAAAGTATCGAAAATGGGAAAACCCATAGAAACGTTAGGGTAATAAAAGTTATGAGTGAAACGTGGACGATGCCAAACCCATCTGCGCAGAGTAATTGTGCCTGAAACAATTGTACAGTAAAATTGGGGAAACCCAAAAATTTAACTGCCGTCAGCCTCGTTTACCTGTGCCGCCGAAGGTCAGAAATGCTGAGGGACACTCCACCACCGGGCAGAGCATATTCCATTAAATTGTTATACACCACACCCCGAAAGTAACCGTTCCTCCAATAAGACCCAGCAAAAATCAACCCCCTCCAAAACTCAGTTCTCCCGTAATAAAAAATGTAAAGAACGAGCAGATCCTCAAAAACCGTCGTCGGATAAACATCGAATCGATAACTCGCCGTCCGATACATTCGTTCAATATTCATGTCACATTAGTAGTTTAAAACTTTGCCGTAAATATAAATTATATTCTACAGTTCCACAGTATCATCACTATTCACCCTATAAACTATTCATTCGCCGTTAAGTCTGCGTGTGACGTGAGCATTCACTGAAAGACTTCTTTCAAACAATAAAAAACAATTTGCTCACGCATTAACAGCAATATTTGTTCAAAGTTGAAAAATATGTCTTTTTTCAAACTCAAATTTCTCAAAGTCTGTGCATCTAGGAGAAAAATTAAGGACAGATTCGGAACCAGCGCAAAAGACTCTATAAGAATGCATAGTGAGAATCGAAATCCCCAAAAATAGTTGAAATTTGTTGGACCGTGTAATCGTGCCTCCAAAATGGTGGAACAGATCCAGTATTCCCACCAGGGCGACACCATGTTTCGGCGAAGATTGCTCGTCGTCGTTGTCCATTATTGATACGGAAACGGAAACCGCCGTTTGTAATAAGCTTACGGTTGTAACAAGACGCGCGCGGATCGATAACTTAATGACCCGGTACGATAGGTCGGAGCGGTCGTAATCCATTGGGACCGTCTTGTCGATTTCGATACAGCGAAACAACTGTCCTACGCTTATGTAATCCCCTCACCCCATTATACCATTTCCCTAGCCCTTGTATCAATACCTCGCCGTTCGATCGTTTCAGAGTTTTAAGACAAGTCGAGACTTTTCGCCGACTAAACGGGGGCACGATTGATCAACGATCTTTCGAACGGTTCAGCTCCGCGGATGTATTATTCAAAGCCGGCGGCAGTCGAGTCAAAGATTCAACGAACCCGGTACGACGACGACGAAGCCACGGGTACACCGTAACAATAACGAACGCTAAAATTTCTACACAGCGAACCAAAGCCAGCCTTCCCAAAGCTGTCGCCGACATCGGTTCTCAAAGGAAGCCTCTGTCGCTTTTCACCCGTCAGTTCCCGTGTGTCCCCTGCATATTCGACCGCCGCCGGTAATAATCAATTTTCAATGGCGTCGTGTCAATACATGTTTACACGCCTGTGCTCCGCTAGTTTTACCGTGAATTCGAACCACCGAAAACTTTGATTGCAATCGAACGCATACCTACTCGATCACACTGTACGTACACCTCGTCGCAGCAGGCTCTGCCGTGGAGATTGTTAGGGGACTTTGTCGCTGTTTCCAGACTATTTATGACAAAAGAAAAATGTTCCATGGTAAATATAGCTAAGAGGGGACCCACCTCGGACCACTTTGACCCTCACATACGTTGTCAAGGACAACATTCTGAACAGCTTTTGTCATTATAGTGTTACGGCGGCAATCCGTTCCGGCACCTCGTTCACTTTTTCCTTTTGTGGAAGATACAGTTCTAGGAATTCGGGGGAGGAAGTGGTATCCTCGCGAGGATACGTCCTCAGGAGGGTACCCCCTTTCCCGACTGGTCCACAAAGAGTGGTGCACCGGTCCCCATATTACCTTGGATGGATTTCTGTGGTGATTGGAGGTGCATCCTGGAAGGGGCTCGGTGGTCGCCTGCGGAGAAAACACCCGGGAAGACGTCAAGAAAGAAGCGCTCAAGGCTCAAGAGTCAAGAGGAAAGGGGCGAGTGCCAAGGTCCGTAGTCCAATGGAGTACCGGCGTTCTTCTCAAGGTTTTG
>CM052213.1:6467630-6508868 GCA_028454225.1 Lasioglossum leucozonium
TGGCCCTTCAAACAGTGTAACTTTGTCCTACGAAGTTTGTTTGTACAACGAAAAGTAACGGAGATATTTAGGTGTCCTGCTTTATCGAATTCACCCTGTATACGTAAAGATGTTTTCATTGTATTTTTTTTTTAAATTGCTGATTTCCATTGCACAGGGTTGGGCCATTCCTGAAAAAATTCAATATTTTCAAAAACCTCTGCATACGTCTCTAGGCGTTTCAATCTAGATACGGAAGAAATTCGGTTTCTGTTCTAGGTTTAAAAACGCGAATTGGCCTGTTTTCATTGATAAAGTTTCCAGAATGACTTTAAAAATCGATATTGTAACCAGTTTCGGTTGTCGCGGGGACATGTTTGGAAATTGTCGAGCCGGGTTTCTCTCGATGTCCCAAGGCCATAATACGCGAAGTTAACGCACGTGTGGCTAGCGAAATAGGCCTCCGGTGGTTTAACGACAATTCCAGCGTGTTCGGCCCGCGTATATCGAGAACAATCTCCGGCAGTGTAATAAAATTGGCCTCGAGGAATCGAGAAAGTGGAATGGATCCGTGGGAATCGGTGGTTCCGGAAGTGTGCAACCCCAAGGTCGTTAATCCCTGATCAAGGCCTTAAATCGTCCTCCACCGATAACCTGTGGGAATTAATTCTTGGCGAAACTGTACGCATTGATCATTTTTTAGTCGAATCGTAAAACTTTGTTTTCTATATAATTGTTTCACTCAGTAATCTAAGAAATGTCCATATTGCTGAAACGTATCCATGTCCGCGAACGTGAGAACAATTGAACAGCGTCTTTCGACCACCGCTGAAAATTCTATTTCAGAGCTGAAATTTTTTATCAGGGGTTTTTGCATAAAGAATAGACCTACCTGAACTTTAAGCTCCATCTTCGTTCACGTAATCCGTTAATCGACGTAACTTTTATGGGAATATTCAGCTGGACGAAATAATCCGAGCTTTACTCTCGGAGCTTTACAGCCGGCGCGACGTCGCGCTGCGCCGCACCGCGCCGGCCTGCGCGTGTGTAATCACTGTTGCGTCAATACGCAAACGGCAACGCTTTATTACGTATCGATTATGGAATTAGAAAATACGGGTCGAGATTAGTAACGCAACGCCACTACCGGGCAGAATTAACTAAACATATTGCGATGTGCCAGCCGGAATTACGGGCTGATCAATATTTTTAAAAAATAAGTACGCGTATATCGTTTGGCCGCAGATTTTCAAAATGCACATTTTTGCGAAATAGTTAACAAATACGGTGAAAAGACAAAATTGATAAGAAAATTTTACAAAGAACAAGATTTCTTAGACGTTCGGTAATTTTTAATAACAATTTTGTTTAACCATCGCTCTTGCAGGAATATAATGTGTTACCTACAGGGTTTATTCGTTTATCTTGCAAGGCCAGCATATAGTCTTTCCGCGAAGGTAGGTCAGGAAGCGTCGAACAACTTTCAGATCACAGCGCTCCTCCATCACCGGATAATTTCGTTAAGGGGTAAGTGTTTTCGCGAGTTCGTTTCCTTCGGCAGCCATTTCCGATCGCGTCTAAAGAAAACACAGTGGAAGTAGTCGACCACGTCGGGCGCTGAAACGCAGGACGATGCTTTACGAGCACATCTGAACGCAATTACAATCGTCCTTTACGACCGACAAACTACAGAAGCTTTCCTGGAAATTAGTTCCAGTCCCGCAGGATTTTTGCAAATCGTTATTTTCCTTCCCCCGTGATACAAAGATTGTCTGTCAAAAATTTTACAATCGTCGAGAACCCTCGATCAATCAAAAGAAAGGCTGGTCCTCGAAATTCATACAAAACCACCGGACTAGGTTTGATAAAAATAATCGCACAATATACTTATTCTTTTTTCCGCCATTCATTCTTCCCCGAATTCGTTTACTCTATACGAATCGAAACTGTTATTGTCATAAACGACCCAGTTCGGAGGGAACTTAAAAGCGACGCGACGTCATTTGATATTCGACGACCGTTTTTATTTGCACAAAGCTTAATAGTTGCATTGAATTTTTCGCATTCGGGGTCCTGCATTTTCTTTCGTGTCTTCGGCGTGACAGGCGTTAAAACAAATCCAACGAGCTCGATAAAAAACCATCATTGTTGTTCCTCCTGTACACTTGAAAACAAATTGCCCAATATTTCCCCGTTATAACACGTGTCACGGATTCACTCTATACAGCGATATACACCGGCAAAAGTTTGCATGTCGCGCACATTTTTCATTACAATTCACCATCGTCACGGAGTCGAAAATATTGACAGAGTACCATCAATTTCCGCGTGTACACAACGTGCCCGTCGTTCCAATTAACATTGAACGGACGGAGGCAAGTGTTCCGTGCATAATCTGATCATTTACCGACGAGCGCGAATTCGACTATCTCGAGTTCCGGAACGCGCAAAAATCGCGAAACGAAACGCTGTTTTCCGTTCCGATGGCATCAGTTTGAACCAATTTTAAAAAATTTATTCGTTTTCAATGGGTCGCCGGATACTTTTGCGCTATATGCGTGTTATTAAACGTATCCTGAAACAACGTATAGAAACAAATTTCGGTTGTAACTTGCAATCGCCTGTTAAGGCGCTGGAACGGTAGCATGTGTGCACACTCACACCGCTAGGTGAACCGTATACGTACATGGGGATTGCAAGGATCCAGGAGGCCTCAAATCATGTCTCAATAATGCAGAGTCAAGACTTCTTCGTACTCATAATCGCTAGATAAAAGATCAATCTAGAGCGAAAGTGTGCCAAAGTGGCCCACTTTTGCATTTTCGAGGCGCAAATTGCTTTATTCGGCTGCATGTAGCTCTCGCACAGTGGTTCGAAATCGCCAAAACGAGGCCAAAAACATTCTACGATTTAGTTGAAAATTGGTATTCTATGGATTTTCGGATTGCTGATTAGTAATCCGATTTTAAAATTTCAAAAAACAAAATGCCGGATTCAATATGGCGGATGTGTTAGTTGAAAAATTGTCCGATTTTCTTGAAATTTAGTATTCCCGTATTTTTGGGGTTGCTGATTATAAAATTAACTTCAAAATTTCAAAAAACAAAATGGCGGATTCAATATGGCAGATGTGTTGCTTAAAAAATTGTCCGATTTCCTTGAAATCTAGTATTCCCGTATTTTTGGAGTTGCTGATTATGAAACTCATTTCAAAGTTTCAAAAAACAAAATGGCGGATTCAATATGGTAGATGTGTTGCTTAAAAAATTGTCCGATTTCCTCGAAATCTAGTATTGCTATATTTTTGGGGTTGCTGATTATGAAACTAGTTTCAAAATTTCAAAAAACAAAATGGCGGATTCAATATGGCAGACGTGTCGCTTAAAAAATTGTCCGATTTTCTCGAAATCTAGTATTCCCATATTTTTGGGGTTACTGATTATGAAACTAATTTCAAAATTTCCAAAAACAAAATGGCGGATTCAATATGACAGACGTGTCGCTTAAAAAATTGTACGATTTTCTCGAAATCTCGTATTCCCATATTTTTGGGGTTGCTGATTATGAAACCAATTTTAAATTTTCAAAAAACAAAATGGCGGATTCAATATGGCAGATGTGTTGCTTAAAAATTGTCCGACTTCCTCGAAATCTAGTATTCCCATATTTTTGGGGTTGCTGATTATGAATTTAACTACAAAATTTCAAAAAACAAAATAGCGGATCCAATATGGCAGATGTGTTGCTGAAAAATTGTCCAATTTCCTTGAAATCTAATATTCCCGTATTTTATCAGCGCGTTGCCTATTTATTGTTGTAACTTTAAATTGTGCAAGTCTACGCAAGATATTTTTATGTAGCGCTCTTAAGGAGGCTTTAACAAATGTACCTATGGAAAATTCATCGTGACCTCGCGTGATCTCCGCTTTGTAATTGTCATTAAAGAAGAAAAATGACTGGAAAGTAGGTGTTTAGGAAGAGACAATTTTCAAAGTTGTAAAATATGTATACAATGTTAAAAGTTACACATACACATAGCCGAAAGAACGCTCTTTAACACTATGTAGTTGGTTTTTCTAAAAATATTACTCATAAAAAAGTATGATGAGGCAAACAACGTCAATTTCGGGAAGAAATGCGAACTATCTTAGAATTGCCTTTTTGCTTATTTTTAAACTCTTCTGGAACAATAATGGGTGACTTCTAGCAATTTATATTTATGCTACAATTTAGTTTGTACATTTAAGAAGCTATTGGCATAAATTTCATTAATTTTGGGTGAAGTTGAAAAAGTGATTTTTGGACGCGTTTTGGCGATTTCGAACCACTGTGCCTCGTAGCTGTATGATAATGTATTACTCAACAGCGCCGACAGCGGCGGCACTATAGCGCCGCCATATTGGTTCTCGCGGTTCCGCTACATGCTGTCGAATAATACAATTTACGCCCCAAAAACGTAAAAATTGGGCCACTTTGGGACACTTCCGCACTAGATTGATTTTTTACCTACCGATTATGACTACTAAGAAGTCTTCACTTTGCATTATTGAGACATGATTTGAGGCCACCTGGATCCTTGCAATCCCCATTTACGTATACGGTTCACCTAGCGGTGTGAGTGTGCACACATGCTACCGTTCCAGCGCCTT
Organism: Lasioglossum leucozonium; assembly: GCA_028454225.1. Taxonomy (NCBI): domain Eukaryota; kingdom Metazoa; phylum Arthropoda; class Insecta; order Hymenoptera; family Halictidae; genus Lasioglossum; species Lasioglossum leucozonium. The sequence goes on from CM052213.1 coordinate 6,472,259, forward strand.
AACGTGTGCAGGTACTTTAAGAAATTCGGGTTGAAGCTCTCAGGTGCAATTCGAAAAAAGGCGGCCTCGATTCATCGGCAAGCGAGCAAAAGCGCGTCGAACTCGCTCGAGCGGAGGATGCGCGGGATCTATATTGTACATAGTCGGTCGGTCAGTCGAGGATCCTGAATTTCCCCGGAAATCCGCCGGGATCCATAAGAGCCGGAATTTGGTAAATCCGAAGGGCTGTTGTGAAACGGCATTGAAAGCGTGGCGGATGAGATCTTATTCATCTTCCAGAAATCCACGCGTTTGATGTGGAACGGTGAAAATATCGAATCGCGTGCCCCGTGCTCGACGTTACTTTCACATGATTTACTAACTACGAGCTACGAGGGGGCTCCTGCCAGCTAATAGATACAGTCGCTCGCAAAAGTTTGCCCACGACTGATACGCATCAAGCACACTTTACGCGTTGTCCTTCGAGCGTTAATTCCGTACCGGGGAAATAAGAAGAAATTTTTTATCGAAGCAATCGTGGATAAAAGCGTATATATTGATATTGAATTCTGAAGTAGCTTTGATTGACGCACGCAGCGGCTGCCAATAAAACTGCAGCAGTCCTTAAAAAACAGCTTTTTCCCCTGAATATTTAGAAACACAGCAAACGCGGTAACCAACGATTCGTCTGGTAAACTGAAATCATGTTTTACAGTAAAGTAAATAACACGCTAGCAGAATGTAATTTAATTTTTCGCAAAAAACTTTAGAAAGCTGACCTTTAGAAGATAACTGGCTCTTCCTAAAATCAATAGTGCTGAATTGCATGGCATCTATCGGAACAGCGCGGCGTAGCAAAGCAACTTTGCATGTGCTGCTCTGCGAGCTTGTTTCGCATCATTTTTTATTTTCTGCGCAAACTTTACAAGTAAACGATGGGTTGTTTTTTATTGCGTTGGATCGATAGTATCGGCAGCTGCACTATTCGAGGTTGTGTCAATAGAATTCGAATTTTTCCCGTTTGAAATATTTTCGTATAACTGATTTTATAGGTCTTTTTGGTAAATTCACGAATAAATAGGTCGGCCGAAAACTAAAAATCAAAAATAATTGCTCTGCTTGGTAACAGAAGTATATTATGCATACGCGTACGTGCACGTTCTCAATTATTCGAGAGGCAAGCGGAAGGGAAAGCGGCCATGGAAATTATGTAATGGTTCGCGGTGGCTGGAAAATTCGTGAAGCCCGGAGACGTTTCTTCGTGCGCTCATTTGGAAGTTCGAGAGTGTCGATAAAGTTCCCGAGTTCGGCGGTGTTCGAAAATAAATGTACTCCCTGTAGCTGGGACAAAGGGTAAGACCATTCAGCCGAGGGATAATGGAAGGTGATGGGAAAACTGAGCGAAGGGTTTTACCGAGGCGCTTAACAGCAAGTTACACGCGAGAGATTATAGTGTGTTAATAGTTCCAGTGGCTGAAGCGCAGGTAGCTTGTAACATCGATATATGTCGCGCAGAGTGGAAGAGAGAGAGAGAGAGAGAGAGAGAGAGAGAGAGAGAGAGAGAGAGAGAGCTCTACTCGACACCTTGCACATGCATCGATGTGCAACGTGTTCGAAAACATTGCAACGGTTTTAACAATCCTGCAAAATGTATTTATACATTCGGAGCATTTTCGAAGTGGATACACAACCAGAGCCGAGTAAAATAAATACTGTTTCAAGCAGCGAATAATCCAACGTATTTCAAAGTATGCATGCAACTTCGAAAATTAAATATTTTATTTGAAGCCCGGTGACTCTTTTAAACCAAATTATATCGAGCTTCGAAAGTAGGGCGCGCTATCTCTTCGACGCGTACTCGTTGAAGATTACCTGGCAAGTTCGCGTACAGAATCCTCCAGTGTTGACCAACGTATTTAATACATTCCACGCGTCACGTCGCCGTAACCCTAGCAGGCGACGCGCGTTCCGGTTCCGCCGTCTAGGATGACGCAGCTCCGCCGGGCAAAAGGGTGGGATGCTTTCGCAGAATCCAATTTTCCAAGATTCTCAGCGCCTTAACCGGGGCGCCCGCTATTATCTCTAAAGCGCACTTGTTCCGTAATGGTCTCGGCTGGGTTAGGACACGGCCGCTTAGTAAACACGCCCATTTCGGAGTCGTAAATTGTCGGCGTAAACCGGGAAGAGGACATCTAGATCAGCTCGAAATATTGCGGATATTCTTCTTCTTGAACAACGGGTTTTACGTAACACCGGGACCCGTAACCGAGAACGATTTTTTCCCTTATCTCGCCTCACGCGACTTTTTAGGGGGGAGGGGAGCCATGTGGGGAGACGAAGAACTCGAGAGGACACCGATTAGTCTTAACCGAGGAATGTTTTTTTCCCCCCGATGCGAGATCGCGATCTTTTACTAGGCCAGAGGCGTCGGACAGAGTGTACAGTCGGGGAGAGACTGCTTTGACAGAAGTTCCAAGTAGCGCGTGACCAGGTGAACCCGTGATTCGCGCGGCAATCAAGCAAAACTTTTGACAAACGGATAGGGGGCCAGACGTTACACGGTTTTGCTCTAAAACGAGCAACGACCGCCCGCCGCCGGTGTTGCCAGACCGGAGAAATTGAGGGGAATACGGTTACCCTCTCTCCCTGTCATTACCGGATTAGTCACGCGAGATTGTGGTGACCGGGAAGGGGAACGATAGAGATGAGTCTTGATCTGCCGACACTGTCCCTAGCTTAGACCATACACAGGGTGAATTCGATAAAGCAGGACACCTAAATCTCCGTTACTTTTCGTTGTACAAAAAAACTTCGTAGGACAAAGTTACACTGTTTGAAGGGCCACATATAACGGTGTAAGGGAAAAAAACATTTCAATGTCATTTTTATGAGATTTCAAGGTTATCGATGTTTTTTTAAATGGAATGATATATTTTCGTTAACATAATGTTGTAGCTGACAAAATAACGAATTCATGCATGTAACACAATATGACCTTCAAATGACCTTCAACCCAGAACAATGGTATAAATAAAATTCAACGTGTAAGATTCATTTGATGTATTTCTGTTACGCCAAATGTCTCAATCCCCACTGACAAAAGTTTACACGATTTACAAAGTCTCTACCATGAAGTTCTTGATGAAATGATAGGTGAAAGGGGTGAAATTTGTGTTCCTGGAGTATTTGCACTACACATTTTTGACTAATGCCACTTCCTCGTGCGATTTGCCTCGTACTAGAATGAGGGTTTGTATTCACTGCTGCCAGAACATTAATTGTGTTTGCTTCATTCCTTACAGTCCTCACCTTTGTACGTTTTTTATTTTCGACACTACCAGTTTCACGGAATTTATTTATCAAATTGGAGTAAACGGAAACTGATGGACAATTACGATTAGGGAATCGGTCCTTGTACAACTGCACGGCTTCTCTTAAACACTGTCGACTTTCGCCATAAATGAAAATCATATCAATCTTATCTTCCTTCGAGTAACGCATTGTGAAACGTTCATCGATAAACTGATCGAGAAATCTTAGAAACTGTGGAAATCTGATAGCAAGAAGGTCTTCTGAGTAATTAGTAGTGGATAAACACGATTCTGTACGAACGTATAGGTGAAGGTATATCATAATTGTCCTCCTGTCAACACCGAATCTGTTATTATGTTGTGTATTGCGATACATTTGAATGTATAGCAGCTCAAGGGATGTAGTTTTGAACATTTGGCGTAACAGAAATACATCAAATGAATCTTACAAGTTGAGTTTTATTTATACCATTTCTCCGGGTTGAAGGTCATTTGAAGGTCATATTGTGTTGCATGCATGAATTCGTTATTTTGTCAGCTACAACATTACGTTAACGAAAATATATCATTCCACTAAAAAAAACATCGATAACCTTGAAATCTCATAAAAATGACCTTGACATTTTTTTCCCTTACACCGTTATATGTGGCCCTTCACACAGTGTAACTTCGTCCTACGAAGTTTTTTTGTACAACGAAAAGTAACGGAGATATTTAGTTGTCCTGCTTTATCGAATTCACCCTGTATACTAATAGACCCGGTATAGGTATAGTATGTGTATAGGAAAACCGAGAATTCAGAGTTCGAAAGATGATGGAACACTTTGACGTGACAAGATAAGTCTTAAGATAATTTCAAAATACTTTTCATTGAATACCTTAATAAAACATATAGAATAAACATTTGTATCTCAAATACAGTTTATATATTGATTATTTCATGATAAAATTCTTTGAAATTATCCTGTTCATTGTACATGGCGTACCCGCTGACCCCCTCACCCCATGTAAGCCAAGCGTCGGCACTGTCGATGAGCATAGCTTGTACATCTTTCGAAAATGTGACGTCACAGTGTCTTTCAGCAGATTTCATCTTTCGGACAGGGAAAATTATCTACGCCGTGTCTATAGGTATGTATGGTCTAAGTTTCGTGCCATCCGTGCCAGTGCCCAATTTTACTTTATTCTTATTATTTTAAATATGGCTAACTTACTCTGTTGATTATAATTTGGAAAAAGTTAAATTTTAATGTAGAAGTTGATAATATGAAATCTGTATTTATTTCCTCGCAAGTTACTCTATTTAAAAAGAAGAATAGTAAAAACAATATGCGTGTTTATGTCGACGACGTGCTTTGTCTCATGCACTATCCTCCATTTTGAATTATCTGAAACCGTAACATGTGGGCACCAGATACTCTTTTATATCTTAGAATACTGCATCCTATGCACATACTATACCTATGCCAGGTCTATAAGTATATACTTAGACCATATATACTAATAGACCCGGCGTAGGTATAGTATGTGTATAGGAAAACCGAGAATTCAGTGTCCGAAAGATGATGGGACACTGTGACGTCACAAGATAAGTCTTAAGATAATTTCAAAATACTTTTCAATGTAATACCTTAATAATATAGCGATTATTTCATGATAAAATGCCAAATTCTTTGAAATTATCGTGTTCATTCTTTCCATGCACTGTGTACATGGCGCACCCGCTGACCCCCCTCTCCCCATGTAAGCCAAGCGTAGGCACTGTCGATGAGAATACCTTGTACATCTTTTAAAAATGTGACATCACAGTGTCTTTCAGCTGATTTCATCTTTCGGACAGAGAAAATTATCTACGCCGGGTCTATAGGTATATATGGTCTAAGGTCCCTAGTCATTTCTTGCTAGAAACCTGCGCGCGTGCGTCGCAATTACTCGCAATCACTGACGGGTAGACTCGTCGCAGCAACGAGCATGCTAGCGAGCCCTCCGCTATCCCCTTCCGGTTCCTCCTTCGCCAACGACCGCACAAAAACCGCGACGCATCGGGCTTCGGTGCGTCTGGAATCAGCCGCGGAACATCCGCTCCGCAAAGCGTTGTTAATCTGCATTACCCTCGCTTTTCACGGGGACGTCCCCGCCGAGAACTAAAGCGAGGTAATTACGTTTTTGTCCACGCTACCAATTGAAAAAGGGCTCTCGCTCCACCGAGACCAACTTTCCGTCTCTCCTCTATCGAGGTAAATAAAGTGGAGATTTTATTTTTTTTTTTCGTCTGCTCGCGGTGTTGTAATGTTGCCGCGGAAACAGGATTTTTGGATAACACGATTGAAATTTGTTCGCGACTCTCCGGTGTGCTCTTAGCTGCTCAGACTACAGCGATTTTACGTATCAGACCTTATTGTATTAGGGGACCGGAAAGTAATGTGGTTTTCTTACATTAAATTCAAACACAAATTTTTAAAGAGTTTTTATTTTTAATCAATGATGTAATCAACCTTTTGTTAACTAGTGTATAAATCTTCAATGTCGGATCGATCAAAATCAATTAGTTTTTGAGCAAAATATATAGAGATGGCATTTTGGATATCATCCAAATTTGCAAATCTTTTGTCACTTAGAAAGTGTTGAAGCGATCGGAATAAATGGAAATCCGATGGTACAACATCGGACGAGTATGGTGGGTGAGGCAGTACCTCCCACCTCAATTCATTAATTTTTTCCAGCGTTCGTCTTGCGCAGTGCGGTCTTGCATTATCGTGTTGCAGAATAACGCCTTTTCTGTTGACAATCGCTGACCACTTTTCAATTAAAGATTGATTTACACGATCCAATTGTTCACAGTAAAAGTCTGCATCCACAGTTTGTCCAGGCTTGAGCACTTCAAAATGAACAACGCCGCGAATACTCCACCAAACACACAAAAGGGCCTTTTTGGGGTGTAAACCTGGCTTAGCAGTACTTCGTGGCGATTCATTTGAAGAGAGCCACTGCCTTTTACGTTTTGGATTATCATAGAGGATCCATTTTTCATATCCGGTGATCAAGCGATCAAAAACGCTTCTGTATTGTGCCGTTGAAGCAATAAGCTGCATGTGGTGGATCGGTTAGATTTGTTCTCTTCGGACAGATTATGCGGGACCCAAACACCTGCTCTGCTTACTTTCCTAATCTGCTGCAAATGTTCTTGGATGATCGACCAAGGTTGGTTAAGACTGTTTGACAATTCCTCGATTGTCTGACGCGGATTTGCTTCCACTTCGGCCCTTAACACGTCATTGTCTAACGTTGTTGGTCTTCCTGATCGGTACGAGTCGGAAAGATCAAAATTACCGAATTTGAACTTGGAAAACCATTATTGGCATTTACGAACGTCTCATGCATTTGGATAAACATCGTAAATTTTTTCAGTAGCAACTGTTGCGTTACTACCATTTCGAAACTCAAAAAGCATACAATGCCGGATATGTACCTTTTCTGATATTTGGCTGGACATTTCACCCAAAAAAAATTTTATATTTGATTATTTACAACTAAACAAGTTACTATAACCTTAAAATGTCTTTGCCACGACTTTGATGTACAGGGTGTATAAAAATTATATGTCACGAATACCATGGAGGGATTCTATACCTCTGGATCGGTGGAGATCTGTTAACAAATTGGACCGGAAAATTGACCTTGACTCTTTCTTTTAATTTAAAAAAATTTTTTATCGTATTCATCGCAAGGAACAAAAGTCTCAAGGGATCAATGGATCTCAAGTGAACCGTTTTCTTCAAAAACGACTTTGAAGTTTCGTGAATTAATTTCTTCCATATGTCTACAGGGTTTCCCAAAATGGTATAAACGTGTAGGGAATGATTCTACATGAGAAAATAAATTGAAAATATAGAATAAATTTTTTTCGTTTGACACCTCGTTTTCGAGAAAATTGACTTTAAAAATCCGTCAAGTTCGCGTGCCTAACGTTTGGAACAAGTAGAATTAGTAGGTCATGAACAGACGCGTCAAACGATTGCCATTCACGAGCACGCGTGTTCGCTGAATTTTCAAACATTAACTTCTCGAAACCGAGGAGTCAAATGAAAAACATTCATTCTCATATTTTCAACGAACTTTTCACTAACATATTATCAATTTATTTTCTCATGTAGAATCATTCCTTCCACGCTTATACCATTTTGGGACACCCTATAGACATATGGAAGGAATTAGTTTATGAAACGTCAAAGTTGTTTTTTAAGAGAACGGTTGACCCGAGACCCATTGTTCCTGTGAGACTTTTACGATACGATAAAAATTTTTTAACCTGAAAAGAAGGGGTCAAAATTAATTTTGCGGTCAATTTTTTTAAGAGATCTCCACCGATCCAGAGGTACAGAGCCTCTTCACGGTATTCGTGACATATAATTTTTATACACCCTGTACACAATGAGCTGTGTCAGAATAGGTTTTAACTTCTAAAGAAGGGGAGAAATTATCGTTAAGGACTAGAACCCGAAGATTTTTTATGACACCGTAATGCTTGTTTGCACGTGCGCTCTCTGGGTCCTAATCCTCAAAATTCTTGTTAAGTCACGTTCCCTCGAGACAATGCCACATTGTAAGAACCATTCGACAAACTAGCATGCGTGCATTCGACAAACTGACCTGGGTCATACCTGGGCCTTGCCACCCATTACGCCTTTCGACACCCCATATCGTACCGGTTTCGGATTTCATTCTCTCTCTCTTTACGGCGGTTTTCCCACCATCCTTTCTGTCACGTTGGGAGGTAATTTCTCTGGAAATTGCCACTGCCCTCCAGAAGGAAGGTTTTCTAATTGGGTAAGAGGAAAAAAACACCCACCTTCCCGCGAGTATAAGTAGGCATGTTTGGCAACTTTAGAACTTTGGAACGCACTGATTTTCTTTACTCTCGACCGAACGTGTAAACTATCAACTTTGTATAGTAAGAACAAATTGTATTAATAAACACACATACCAAGAATAAATAATTCTTAACTGAACGCGAGTGTGGCACTGACTGTGCAATAATTTATACCAATAGATCTATGACGAGGACTTACAACCCTTACCAGATTTGTTGAGTATTTTACAAGCTGACAAATGACAATCAAATAGTGACATGCGCAGAAACGACATTACGTTCCGGTCCCCCTAATATTTGTATGTTGACGCGAGAAATGAGGAGAGAATCAAGTTTGAAACAGTTGGACAACGCAGATCGGTGATCGACGGGGGAAATTTTATTTCGGTTATTCGTAGCAGCTATCGGCCAGGAGAATTTATTACGATGGCTTGTAACATCTATTAAAACGACAAATTGTATTTCGATTATTCGTAATGGCGGAAAATATTGTTTTACATTCGATCACAGAACAATTATTTCCGCGCGCGCGCACTGAAACGTTTCCATGAATGATGAAATGTATATCGCGTAGACAAAAATTTGATTCAACTAACAGCGAAATACAATTTCCTTCATCGACGATTGTTACAATTGTTACAGACAACCAAAATAAATTTACCTCACCGCGCCGCGCCGCACCGGTAACCATTACGGACAACCGAAACAAATTGCTCTTGTCGACGGATGAACTATAACATTTATGGCCCGTTGGTAAAAATAATAGAGACGATTTGTCGTCTAGAATGCGCAATCGAATTAAACCGCAACGGCCAATAAACGTAGAAACATTTTTGTATGATGAGGTCACGGATAAATAAAGCTTCGAGCTATAAGCTCCTAAACTCCGGATCAAATTGTTCAAGCCCCATAACCCGTAAATTGTGGTTCCGCGGGGAAATTCAGCAACAAATCCTGCGACGTTGCAACATTGCGGCGGAATGGTGGAAAATCGATAGTACAATATAGGAAACGTATCTCTTTAGGTACGTGTGCGGCTAATTTTTCCACTTGCGGACAGTAATTTCAACGACCAATTGCTTTGCATTATTCGCGTATTCGCCGGGCCAGTGTATATCTCTCGATAAAAACACATTCGGAGCAGCGATCGCACTTCATCAATTATTCGATTCCCTATCGTACGGCACGATTGTCCGTAATTGGTTTCGAACGAGCAATAGAATAAGCAGCGACTTGTATTCATTGCAATATATACATATATCGGAAAAAGTCGCCGAGCTGTGAACATTTCGCTCATTATGTAACCGTGAATGCCTGTTAACGGTTACGAGACGAAGCTGTACAAATAAATAACAAATAATAAAGTACGGCGTGACGGTAACAGGATCGTTTAGACGAGTCGATCGAAGTTTACGGACAATCGCGATTACGTTCCGCGTGCACGGTGTTCGAATAAAATTGAAATGGCGTTTTTACGGAACCCGTAAGCAAACGAGAAGAAACGCTTTCGCGTCAGGTAACGAAACGACGAGGCGCGACGCGGCGCATGTACAGCGTCTAAGAAAAGTAATGGTCCGTCCTAGGGGTGAATCTACACCTCTGGATCGGTGGACATTTGTAAAAGAAACTTGCCGCAAAATTGTTTATAACAATGAAAATTGTTGTTAAAGTTTTTTTTCACGTCAATACCTTCTACTCATCGAGAAGAGAAAAAGTCTGAAAGCAGCCATATGCCGCCAACAAATAGTTATTGAGATATAAACTGTTAAAGTTTTTGCAAAATTTGATTGTGTGGCGTTATACGTATAGACAAAAGCCTACTACTACAAGTTCACCCGACCGTGTCGATGAGACAGAACATGATCGTGTGCGTGCCTCGAGACAAACGAAATTTAAAGAGACATTCGTGGCTAGGCCCGTACCAAGTCATCGTTTGTTTCCCTGCCCATTCAGATAATAAATTTAAAATTGCAAAATATGAAAGAAAACCTTGTATCTACTGTTATACATAAAGATACTAATCCTACATTATAAAATACTAACGTAAAGTAGACTTACAATTTTTCAGAGTCTTCTATTCCTTCGGCGGATCCACAGCACACTGCCATTTTCTCGAATTAATCTCAATAACTGTGCCTGTCTTCCAGGTTCAATGTGGGCACCACCAGTATCCAAACACACTTGCAACCTTTCCTTACAGTTTCGCCGCACTTTTTCACATATGTCTACTTTACGTCTAATTGTTTCAAACGCGTTTTCAATTTTGTCCTTCAGTTCATTAATATCGTTTATTTGCGTTCGTGATCTGTAAACAATACTCTTGACTGCTCCCCAAAGGAAGAAGTCAAGAGGATTTAAATATTTAGTAAACGCGAAACACAAAACACCACACTTTCACACGATCACTTAACACTACCCATCACACTTTCTTAACTTGTAACGGCGAATGAAAAGAAATTAATCCGACCGCGATCAATATAATTCTGCACTCTCGATGCGTATCCGCGCGAAATCTCTGCTCTCCCAGAAAACAATGAATTCGATCGAGGCTCATCGGTTGAAACAAATGAAATCGTTGTCATGGAGATATTCATTTTTCGAGAATCATCTGGAAACATTGATTCTTGAGTGTTCAGATGTCTAATTATTGAGAGATCAGACATTCGACTCCTTCAAGTTTACATTCTTAAGTAGATTATATAAAAGACAAGATTTGAAACGCATTTGTAAGTGGTTAGAAATAAAGAGAACATATGTAAGAAAGTGTATCGGAAAATATGCTCTAATCGAGCTTGTTTTTTGGGATAGCAGAGTTTTCGCGCGAATTCGCATTGAGAGCGCAGAATTATTTTGATCGCGGACGGAGTAATTTCTTTTCATTCGCCGTTACAAGTTAAGAAACTGTGTTGCGTAGTGTTAAGTGATCGTGTGAAAGTGTAGTGTTTTATGTTAAGATTATTAAAACTGATTCGTGAAAATGGTAGTGTGCTGTGGATCCGCCGAAGGAATAGAATACTCTGAAAAATTGTAAGTCTACTTTACGTTGGTATTTTATAATGTAGGATTAGTATTCTTATGTATAACAATGGATACAAGGTTTACTTTCATATTTTGCAATTTTAAATTTATTATCTGAATGGGCAGGGAAACAGACGATGACTTGGTACGGGCCTAGCCACGAATGTCTCTTTAAATTTCGTTTGTCTCGAGGCACGCACACGATCATGTTCTGTCTCATCGACACGGTCGGGTGAACTGTAGTAGTAGGCTTTTGTCTATACGTATAACGCCACACAATCGAATTTTGCAAAAACTTTAACAGCTTATATCTCAATAACTATTTGTTTGCGGCATATGGCTGCTTTCAGACTTTTTCTCTTCTCGATGAGTAGAAGGTATTAACGTGAAAAAAACTTTAACAACAATTTTGCAGCAAGTTTCTTTTACAAATGTCCACCGATCCAGAGGTGTAGATTCGCCCCTAGGACGGACCATTACTTTTCTTACACCCTGTACCTATACGTTGTAAGTTGTAACGCGGAAACGCCATCAACATTCATGCGTTTGTCTGTACCCTGCCATATCCGTGGAATGCAATCAGTTCACGAGCAGCTCTCGCGACCGTAACATTCCGTCTTGCGCAATTTTGAATTACGCCTCCATTTACGTCCGCGTATGATGTTCCGGAGCACCGTGATACGCTTTATGCGCCGCGTTTATGGTGTCACGTTAGACTGGAGAAAGATTACCCAGGATTTCGCTGGTCTCTCTGAATCTTGTACACAACGGTAATATCATGGAATGACGTGTCTTTATCGTATTCCCGGCGTAGAACGCGTCAGTCTACGTTTTGCAACCAGCGATTTCTATATCCGAAGAAAGTCCCTGGCTGTCTGCTCAATTATTTCAACTCGAGTTGTCGATTCTAATATTTCATGATTCTAGAAAATGTTTGACATCGGAATTTCTAACGAACGAACATCATTAATAACAATGATGAATATTCTAACGATCGAGTTCTTCTTACCGTTATCTGTTCATAAAATTTTAATTTCCAATAATTGGACAGAATTCATTCCCGCACGTAATAATATAAAACGCGAAAAAATATTCCACGGATTTTTCATGCTTTTAACCACGGATATTCTCGTGTAAATGGACCATTGAAAAATTCAGTTGTTTGTATAAATACAACGTAATTTTTTCCCTTAAATCCCTTATTGTGGTATTAAATAAAAGCTCGAGCTGTTTTTTGTTTCGAAACATGTTGAATCTTTAGATTGCATAGAATATAACGGTTCAGCTACGATTTTACAAAACCCCGGAAAGTCGACGAGAATAACGCATAAACGTGCGCGTGCATTAATACTTTCCACGAAATTGAAATAAAAAATTCACATCGATTGGTTTTATTCGCTTATACTTTATTTATGCATGTAAATCTTGCTGAATGCGGTCGGCGGGGGAGGGCTGGGTCAATGTTTTACAAAAACTCGTTCGCAACATTATGCATCATTCGCGTGCAGTTGCAGCGAATCTCGTCCGAATTCATCCATGTTTGACGACGAAGAAAAAGGAAGGAAAGAACGACTGGTTGTCTCGCGAATGGGCTTATTGTCCTTAATAGAGGCACGTAAGAATAGCAAACAGAGAGCGACATAGTAAATCAGACCGAAAAAATGTACGAGGGATGAAAGCCAGCAGTGAGATCAGGCGTGAAGTTGCTGGTGCCGGTCCCGTTCAGCGAGTCGCGATGAAAACCACTCGCGAAAACAAAGACCGAGGCGGATGAGTCGAAAGTGGAGCAGCTTTTTTTTCCTCCTAGCCCTCCGTACCACCTGCCCCCCACCCTGCGTATACCCTAAAAGGCAAGTTTAGCGCCTTTTGCTGGTTTTAGAGCGGACACCGAGGCGAGATCGCTCCGGGCTTCCATTAGCCGGCCGCGTTACGCCGGATTGCGAGCACCTTCGATCTCGAGTGCATTTGCATCGAGTTAGGGCTTTTCATTCGCTCCCTACTCCCTGCTTTCAAAGACGCCGTTCGTTCCTATCGGGATTCTTAAGAACCTTTTCAACGGCAACGGTAATACCTGGAGATGTAGATACAAAAGAGGGATCAACGATTGCATTCGAATGCACACGGTTGCTGCACGTAAGTAAGATTTGTCTGGCTTATGCACGCGAGTTCCCGTCTTTCCATCATTTTGATGGAGTTCCGATGCAATTATCCGTCTGCTTTTATACCCTGTTTCCTTTCTGTTTAGATATCCTGTTACCTTTCCGATTTGATATCCCGTTTCCTTTGTTCTCGATCCGTTGTCGAGAGAAACTCTCCATTGTCGAGAGTTACATAATTATCTCGGAGAATTAAAACTTGTTTGTGATTATAATAATTTTAGCAGCCACATGTCATAAAATTATATGTCACGGCCAGCGTGATTCTACATCTACGATTTGGTGGAAATTAACATAAAAAACTCCCCGCAAAAATTATCTTGACCTTGAAAATCAAGAAACAAAATTTGCAATTATTTAAACTTGTTTCTGACGTTTCGATCCCTATGCGGATCTTTTTCAAAGAATCATTTTTGCGTCTGAAAAATTATGTATAAGAAAATTAATATAATTTATATTTATAAACAGCTATGTAATTCCTACTGGAAATACAAAAACAATATAGAATACATATGTTTTGTCGCGACTGCGTGTATCGCGAATATTCCGGATCTGTGCCCGCCAAGTTAATCTTGGGCAAGTAGTTCAAACGATAAGTTGATATACAAGACGCAAAAGACAATAATTGATTCGCATGACAAAAAAATACGTTAAACGAAGCGTTTCTTCCCGGACCTGCTAGTGGACTCATCAGTAAAGCTGATCTAGCAGGTCCTGCCTTATAAGCGCGCAGACGATAAAATGTGTGATTCCGTACGCGAGGGATCTCGACTGATGCGATCCTGTTAGTCGGATGGTTTGATCGCTCGACAATGAATTATCGCGATACAATTACAAATATTAAGAATAATTGACAAGACAACGGCTCGTGCGTTGTCTTGTCTACCCGCGGACTGGTGAGTGTCGCAGCGCGGCGTTAGAGCGTAAACTCAACTGACGAACGCGGTCTCAACGCGATGTTCGTCAGGCTTCTCGAGCAGGAAATAAGATGCACTGATTGGTTCCTGCAGAAAGTTGCATTTCCCAATCAGCATACTTTTGACAATTAGGACCTCCTTCCCGTAGCTCTGAATGAGGCCCTGGGAAGGAGGAGTGGGGCGATACCAAAACTCGGGCGACGACGGGTCCCGGTAATTCGACACCGTACTTAACGGTCGCGGATGGTCCCTCGGAAGGACTAAATTTATGACACTTTCAAGAGTGTAGAAAAACTAAACATTAGGCCACATGCCTCGACTGGTCGTCAAGTGACCCTAGTTTGTTTAATTCGCTATGACGGTCTTTAGGCACGAACGGACCATAAATATTGACCGAAAGACATCCACGTATATGGTTCTTACGCGACGGAACACATACTTGCTGTATCAAAAACAAAAAATGGATAAAAATTACAACAATTATTACGAAGTTACACTAACCACACTTTGGTCACATGTTGGCAGATGTGTAACTGAACCCATGCGATGTTTCAAAGGCAAACAGAACTTAGGACATATATACGATTGACGTTCTGTGATTGGTTGATCAATATCGATCAATGGAAACAACAGGCAGTACTTGGCGGCAAATTTGAAAACGCAAACAGCTGAATTACTTATATAATATAACAAAAAATATAAAACACTATATGGAATTATGACTCAAAACATAACAAAACTTTTATAAGAATAAAAATAAAAATATCTATTTTCCAAATGGGAAAACCCATAGAAACGCATTAGGGTAGTTTATCGCACGCATATTGCTTCAGTAATAAAAGTTATGAGTGAACCGTGGACGATGCCAAACCCATCTGCTCAGGGTAATTGTGCCTGAAGAATCATAATCCAAAAAACGTTGGACATTGTAAAACGTGCAGTAAAATTGGGGAAACCCAAAAATTTAATTGCCGTCAGCCTCGTTTACCTGCGCTGCCGAAGGTCAGAAATTCTGAGGGACACTCCACCACCGCGCCGAGCATCTTCCATTAAATGTGTCACTCAATTGTTATACACCACACCCCGAAAGTAACCGTTCCTCCAATAAGACCCAGCAAAAATCAACCCCCTCCAAAACTCAGTTCCCCCGTAAGAAAAAAAAATGTAAAGAACAACCAGATTCTCAAAAACCGTCGTCGGAGAAACGTCTAACCGATAACTCGCCGTCCGATACATACAGTTAATACGTCATGTAAAATTAGTAGTTAAAAATTTAATCGTAAATATAACTTGTATTCTACAGTTCCACAGTATCGTCACTATTCACCCTTTAAAACTATTCGCTCGCCGTTAATTCTGCGTGTGAAGTGAGCATTCACTGAAAGACTTCTTTCAAATAATAAAAACAATTTGCTCACGCGTCAACATTAAGTGCGATTTTCCATTTTGTGTAAAATTCTTGTAAAATGTTTATGTGTATCTGTATTTGTTTTGCTGCTACTATTGCATTGAATAAGTGTGCGAACGAGAACCGGTGTTCTCAGCGAGGCAATGGTCGTTGCATATAAGAATAATATAAGAATGAATAATATCAGAAATGCAGCATCATTTGTTAAGAAAACGGTTGAGATGCGACCCATGGTTTCTTTCGCAAAGTTGATCCTTACGACCAGTAGAAAACGA
Organism: Lasioglossum leucozonium; assembly: GCA_028454225.1. Taxonomy (NCBI): domain Eukaryota; kingdom Metazoa; phylum Arthropoda; class Insecta; order Hymenoptera; family Halictidae; genus Lasioglossum; species Lasioglossum leucozonium. Next base: position 6,488,193 of record CM052213.1, read on the forward strand.
TTAAACAAAAAAAAAATGTTGTTTTTTTTAACCTTGATTTTCAAGATCAAGGTCAATTTTGCGAGGAGTTTTTTATGTAAATTTTCACCAAATCGTAGGTGTAGAATCACGCTACGGTGGCCGTGACATATAATTTTGTGACATCCTGTAGAATATTCGAAGAAAAGCGTTCTCCCTGTTTTTTCGCTCTCGAGCCGCGAATGAAATAGCCTAGAAGATTCGTCCATAAAAGTGCTACGAACAAGTCGTGCAATTCACTCGGCAAAAACTCGATAGATCGATCCGGTCGAGGTTTCACCGCGAAACAACGGAATTTTTCTTGCGTACGCGGCAGAGCACTTAGCGGCGTGGTTTCACGCGAACACGCCGCTACGCCGTGCCGCGTCGGTTCGCGATTGCATCATCGTAGCATCGAAGTCGCTCGATCGAGAACCTTAATCTCTCCTTCAGCTTTTCTTTTTATCATGCAGTTTTTGCCCGGGCTCGGTAGCTTCAATGAGATGCAAAACGATTTCTTAAACGCGCCGCCGGAAGTCACGAGCCCGACGAAACTTTTCAGTGAAGTTTCTTCTTCTCCGGAGGGTTAGTATGGTTAAGTATTATAAGCATTGAAATGCCTGAGGTTCGTTGCCTGAACTTTCGCATGACTAACTTATCGGGGGTGGGAGCAAGAAAATCTTCGCGGCAATAGAATAACGCGCAATCCGATGAAATCGCGCTCGCAAGAATTTACAATCGCCCCGTGCATAATCTGATTGTGTTAAAGTTAGCTGCAGTTGGCGTTGCACCACTGATTACGGCGACGGCGGCCCGGCGGTGGATGCAATCGCATTTATTTTTTAACTTTTCCTAGCCCCAAGGTCAAACGAAAGTTATCGCATTGTTTCCTGTAATTCGTATCGTTGTTCATTTCCTGCATTATAATCGATCTATTAGGTTATCCGGAAAGTTCTTTTCGTTTTTTTTAATAGGAATTAAGTATAAGCCTTCTGTGTACCTTTCTTAAATAATGTATAATCCGTTCTCTTCTACCACCTTTTGCCATCTCTCCGGGAGCCTCGTAATGCCATTTTTCCAAAATTCTCTTGGCTTACTATTAAAATATTGTCCGTTTTTTATTTCATTTATTGATTTGAATTTTCTATTGCGAAGAAAATTTTCTAAGGAGAGGAATAAATAATAGTCCGATGGTGCAAGATCTGGGGAGTATGGAGGATGTGGTAGAATATCCCAATCAAGCTCTAAAAGTTTCGTTCGCACCGCTAAAGAAACGTGTGGCCTCGCGTTGTCATGGGGGCCCACACTTCGTAGCGATTAACGTATCCAAGCTTTCTTAAATGTTCATGAATCGTTGTTCGCGGAATGTTTAAAGCATCTGCTATCTTACGAACACTAGACCATGGGTTTTCATCGAGGTAGCCCTTAATAAGATCGGTATCAGTGGTGGATGGACGTCCGCTGCGATCTTCATCTTTAAGATTAAAAATTCCGGCTCTAAACCTCCTAAACCAATTCCGGACTGTTTGAACAGTTATAGACCGGTCACCATAAACGTCACAAATCTCCTTTGCAGTGTTTTTAGGCGTACTGCCTTTTTGAAAATAGTGAAACATAACGTGACGCAAATGCATCTTTTGGTCTTCCATCTTTCACAACGCAAGAAACACACGATACACTTTCTGCTGACGTGGAGAACTGTTCTCTTGCCTTGCCAGAGGATAACTACTGATCACACAATTGACGGTAGAGTGATCCGGTTGTTTGTTTACTTAAGCAGGTCGAGATAAGGCCCCGAGCGGCGAACGCGAAAAGATCTTTCCGGACAACCTAATATTATAACGGATAAATTCTTCTCGATCGAAATTTAGGTATATAATAATTAAATGATATCGGCGTCAGATTCGATCATTCATAGACAAACAAAAAATGTGCAATTATTTAAACATGTTTGTGACGTTTCGATCCCTATGTGGATCTTTTTCAAAGAATCATTTTTGCGTCTGAAAAATTATGTAAAAGAAAATTAATATAATTTATATTTATAAACAGCTAAATTAATTTTCTTTTCCATAATTTTTCAGACGCAAAAATGATTCTTTGAAAAAGATCCGCATAGGGATCGAAACGTCAGAAACATGTTTAAATAATTGCACATTTGTTGTTTGTCTATGAATGATCTATATTTACTGTAATTAAATAATAAATAAGTCAACGACCATTGCCTTGCTGAAAACACCGGTTCTCGTACGATCACCGAAGTAAAACAGCGTGGGGCGTGGAAGGCGGCTTGGATGGGTGACCGCTCGGTAAAAATCCGGGAGGTGTCACTCTTGGGTGCTTTTTACGTGTTGTTGGCAAAATTTGTAGTTCGGAACCCACCTTAATAAAAAGTAGGTCCTGGTGAAATTGGAAATTAGGCGATAGTGTGAAGAGTGGTAAAAGGGGGAGAAGTTGGTAAAATGAATTTGAAACCCTGAGGGTACCAAATATCATTACATAATACTAAATAATAAATAAATAAAATATTTGTCTATAATTACGGCTGGAGTCGATTGGTCAATTGCGAAGGTCAAACGAAGGTCATGATAGTACCGAGCCATGGTTCTACCTGTCACGAACAAAACATTTTCTCTCGAATGGCTCTGTGCGGTCCGTTCATGCGTGCGAAGAAACAGTCGGACCGAAGTGATCCTGCGTCCACGCGGGTTAAAGGAAGCGAATCCCCGTTTCTGCGGGAATTAGTCCTTCGATCAAACCAGTTTTCTATGCGCGTGTTAGCGCAGGGCCCCTGTTAGAATAGGGTTAACTTCTTAAGAAGGGGAGAAATTATCGTCAAGGACTAGGACCCGAAGATTGTTTTATGACACCGTAATGTTTGTTTGCACGTGCGTTCTCTGGGTCCTAATCCCCAAAATTCGTGGCAAGTCACGTTCCCTCGAGACAATACCATTGTAAGAACCATTTGACGAAATAGCATGCGCCGATCGCCCGCATCTTGACTCGGGCCCTCGCCATCCCTACTGACCTGGGTCATACCTGGGCCTTGCCACTCATTACTCTATGTACGACAGATTTCCCACCATCCTTCTGTCACGGTGGGCGGTAGCTTTTGGAAATTGCCACTGCCTCCCGGAGGAGGGCTTCCTAATTGGTCAAGAGAGAAAAAAACACCCATCTTCCCGCGAATATAAATAGGCATGTTTGGCAGCTGCGCGGCAGAACTTTTAGAATCTCAGAACTTTTAGAACCTTCGAACCTTTTGAACGCCAGAACTGTTAGATCGTCCGGACAAATTAAACCTCTGTAACTAACGAATGAACGTGTGAACGATCAATTCTGTAAGAACAAATTGTACTAATACATATTTATACCAAATATACATATCGATACAACTGAACGCGAGTGTGGCACTGACTGTGCAATAACCTATACCGAATAGATCAATGACAAGGATTTACAACCCTTAGCAGATTTGTTTGAGTATTTTACAGCCCCATTTTCAATGATTTCTAGTCACTTGCGGCAAATCTCGAAGAATTGCTAGGACGCCCAAGACAAATGACCAGGAGGGGGACGCCCGTAACGGCGTTAGGGGGGATTGATGATGTAAAAATAAAAGAAAATAAATAACATCAGACGGCAGTCGGCTGGCAACCGTAAAAGAAACAGCTGGAATTGATTCGACGTGTCAGAGTCTTTGTCTTTAATTGATTACCAAATATATTTTTTTATCCTAATTTCTACGCGCGATCTCCCGTTGCACGGCAATTTCTCGTGAAAGATGATTCCAAATGAAAACGAACTTGATTCGCGAAGCAGCGGCGAGTGGAGCGAAGAGGAACAGGCGGGGTGGAGGGATTAACGGTATCTTGAGTCGTGCAATACCGCGATTCTGCGAATGGAAATTGAATTTGAATTATCCACGAAAATTTACCCGGCACCGGAATAAGATTGGAATAATTGCTTTCCGATGAAACGATTCCAGAATAAAATGTAGTTAACAAGAAACCTTGTTACTGTATAATTTTATACCGATGGAGATATTATGGACAGAAATCAAACGAAAACGTGATAATAATGCATGCATCATCTGTCTCGATTAATTAACCTTTATTTCATATGAGTGATCGAAGGTTGCAGCTAATGAACATTTTGTTTCAACTGCGGATTTAATTTGAACGTATGCATGTAATACGTTTCGTGTAATCTGCATTTTTAATTCGCTAATTAAACTTCGTACAGCGAGCAATCTCGCGAAAAAACGAATAAAATTGTTATCAAATATTTGAATACTCGAACTCCAAACTATATTAATTATCTTAACGAACTTTTACAACCTGCACTACAATATTTCGAACAGTTCATATTCGACAAGGAAACCTACAAATTCGCAGCATTGTCGCGGCAACTCAATTTTATTCGATTCAAGCCATTGATTGGGCTTTCAATTAAACAATATGATCGATATTTTAAATAGTACTGTTCGCTCATATTTCGTTACCTATTCGCACACGAGCAACGTTACAGTCACAATAAATTCATGGCGACGGCCTGTACATATATGTAATAGCCTTTAAAAGTTTCTCCTTTGTGTTTGTAGAATAATGTTCTTTTTAAATTAATCTAGTTTTTTTGCAATATAATCATCAGTGGTTTACCAGCAACCGATGCATAGTGGTTCGAAATCGCCAAAACTGATCTAATTCACACAATTGATCTGATTTCAAAATTGCAAAAAACAAAATGGCGGATTCAATATGGCAGATGTGTTTCTAAGTTGTCCGATTTCCTCGAAATCTAGTATTCCCGTATTTTTGAGGTTGCTGATTATGAAACTAGTTCCAAAATTTCAAAAAACAAAATGGCGGATTCAACATGGCAGATGTTTTTAAAAGTTGTCAGATTTTCTTGAAATTTAGTATTCCCTTGTTTTTGAGATTGCTGATTATGAAACTAATTTCAAAATTACAAAAAACAAAATGACGGATTCAATATGGTAGATGTGTTGCTTAAAAAATTGTCCGATTTTCTTGAAATTTAGTATTCCCGTATTTTTGAGGTTGCTGATTATGAAACTAGTTTCAAAATTTCAAAAAACAAAATGGCGGATTCAATATGGCAGATGTGTTTAAAAGTTGTCCGATTTCCTTGAAATTTAGTATTCCCTTATTTTTGAGATTGCTGATTATGAAACTAATTTCAAAATTACAAAAAACAAAATGACGGATTCAATATGGTAGATGTGTTGCTTAAAAAATTGTCCGATTTTCTTGAAATTTAGTATTCCCGTATTTTTGAGGTTGCTGATTATGAAACTAATTTCAAAAAACAAAATGGTGGATTCACTATGGCAGATATTTTAGTTGAAAAATTGTCCGATTTTCTTGGAATTTAGTATTCCCGTATTTGTGAGGTTGCTGATTATGAAACTAATTTCAATATTTCAAAAAACGAAATGGCGGATTCAATATGGCAGATATGTTACTTAAAAAATTGTCCAATTTCCTTGAAATCTAGTATTCCCGTATTTTATCAGCGCGTTGCCTATTTATTGTTGTAACTTTAAATTGCGCAAGTCTGCGCAAGATATTTTTATGTAGCGCTCTTAAGGAGGCTTTAACAAATGCGTCTATGCAAAATTCATCGTGACCTCGCGTGATGTCCGCTTTGTAATAGTCATTAAAGAAGAAAAAAGACTGGAAAGTAGGTGTTTGGGAAGGGAGAATTTACCAGCGCGTTGCCTATTTATTGTTGTAACTTTAAAGTGCGCAAGTCTGCGCAAGATATTTTTATGTGGCGCTTTTAAGGAGGCTTTAATAAATACTACCACGTAAAATTCATTGTGACCTCGCGTGACCTCCGCTTTGTAATCGTCACTAAAGAAAAAAAAGACTGGAAAGTAGGTGTTTAGGAAGAGACAATTTTCAAAGTTGTAAAATATATATACAATGTTAAAAGTTACACATACACATTGCCGAAAGAACGCTCTTTAACACTATGTAGTTGGTTTTTCTAAAAATATTACTCATAAAAAAGTATGATGAGGCAAACAACGTCAATTTCGGGAAGAAATGCGATCTATCTTAGAATTGCATTTTTGCTTGTTTTCAAACTGTTCTGGAACAATAATGGGTGACTTTTAGCAATTTATATTTATGCTACAACTTAGTGTGAACATGTAAGAAGCTATTGGCATAAATTTCATTAATTTTGGACAAAGTTGAAAAAGTGATTTTTGGCCACGTTTCGGCGATTTCGAACCACTGTGCGACGGTTCTTATACATCAGCGTGGGAGGATTTTTTCGCGGCGCGGCGGCGGTAATAAACTCCTTCCCGCAATGCGTCGTTTTATCGACACGCGGCGACTCTACGACGAAAAAACTCGAACGACCCATCAAATATCAATCATAATAAAACCGGAATAGAACCGAACTATCCAGACGTAATATCCATTTCTCTCTTACTCTTTCTCTCTTCTCTTTTTGCCCCCGTTGCTTTAACGCTTCGCCATCGCACCGTTCATAATCCGGATCATCGTTCCTTTTTCTTTCCATCCCCACCCGCGAAGGCCGTAGCTTCGTCGCCTTCGTTCTAAGCCCGGTATTACATGGTTCATAAAAAGAGCGAAGAGTTCACGAGCGTAAAGCTTTGGAATTCGTCGCGAGAGGAGAGATAAAACCGGGGCGAGAATTCGAAGAAAACTTGAGGGGCTCGGCCAGTGCCTCGTCCCTTGACGACAAATCGCGAAGAGATAGGTCGGCCCTGAGGAATAAAGGCTGAAGGGGGCAGCTCTCGAAAGAATTACGGGAACCAAACGACGAGGCGACGTCGCGGACAGAAACACGCCGGCCCAATATCTCCTTTAGCCCAGATAAGACGGAAACAAGGCACCGGAACCAGGGAAACGGCGCTCGGCCCACCAGGAATCTGCCCGGGAAACTATTTTTAACATTGTTTCCAAGTACTCGTCAAACGAAACTTCGGCCCCTGACCAAGAATCCCAGTGATAGAAAAATACGATAGAAGCGCCCTCGAGGAATCAACGATAAGTGTCTGCTCAACCCCTTACGCTGGAATTCGTGCTCCGGGGAGAGTCGTTAAAAATTACCATAATCGAGTTCCGTGCGATTTTCTTGTTCCTGCAAATTAAGCAACTGAGAAGAACCCGAAATTAGTTATCGATCCAACAGAATCGTTCGAGATCTGGTTCAAATCAAAACAGATAAAACCACCGGATAATATTAAAGCGTAATTGTCGAGAACCCAAACTTGAAGCTCTTAATGACCCATGAAAATACGGTAATGTTAACGATAAGGAGCGAATAATCTTTTCTTATCAAAAATGAAATAAAACTCGACGGTCGTATCGATTTGGCTTACGATCACGCAACCACGTCATCGCGAAACTCTTTAAGGTCCCATATATCCTCGCGGCAACTATAATTCTTGCAGTCTCACCGATAAATTCTGCCGCGTTCGAACATTTATTCCAAAGGAACAAACGGGCCCGACTGGTACCAAGTTTTCCAAATATCAGGTTCCATTATCGGATCGGTCGATTCTTCGCGGGGAAGTTGACCGCGAGGGTGCTTTACATTCTACTCTGCAATCCGTGTAGCAGAGTTGGAAAACACGGAACCAGACGTCGCTTAAGGTTCAAAGAGTTCAGAAGCCCCGGGAGCAAGCCAGCTGCGAGAAGAAACGAGTGAACTGTTTGCGTTTTCTCTTCGCCCCGAGATTCGATTGAAATTCGATTATCTTGACGTACCGTGGAGCCGCGGGAATCTCCCGTTTAATCTGTCCGAACGTAACAGTGTTCGCCGAAGCTGAATCCTTTCTTTCTGGAGGACTTCCGGGTGCGATCAGAACGAGACTCTTCCGCGTTTGTCCTTCCAAGGACGGCTTAATAAAACAATACCAATATTGTTGCTTCGCAATCGTTTGTTTGTAAAAATTATTCTGTACCTCGAGTTCTGATACCTACTGTTGGGACGCAACGTAATGTGAGACCCACAAAATAGGTCTCTGCTGCGAATCCGACACCAAAAACCCAAGACTTCGACCACCCGACGCGAATAGATAAATTAAGGTGAAGAGTCGAAGGCTCTTGAGCCCGAAACGACGGGACTCGTCCGATTTCATGTGCCACTTTCCGGCGCCTTAACAATAACAATTGTAGACAGCGTCTGGACCATTTTCTACATCTCACCCCCAATTTTCTCCCACTTTGCTTTACCATCTCCACCACAGTTCCCACAGCTTATGAAAAGGGTCTTTGCGTTTAGTCTTCAGTCTTCAGTCAACTCTCTCACAATCTACATTTTTGTACAGTCGTTTTAATATACGTTATTTGTTTTTACCCGTGGTTTATCTCGATTGATAATTCGGGCCTTGGTTGTATTTGCACGGCGACGTGCCCGCTATTAATTCTAAATTAATTAATATTTTCTCGAAGGACCACCTTCCAATTGGAAGGTACTACTATAACTACTGGAAAATACTATATTTAATCACAACGAAGAATTCAATACTAAGTGAGAGTTATTGCTACGCGAACGGTGTTGATCGCTTGACTAATTTTCTGAGTCTGACTTCGGAGGAGTCCTCCTTACTCGCAAAGGGTGTGCCCCTTCCTCCCTAGTCACCAACCTCCCCTGCCCACGAAAGGTAAGAGTAGGAGATTTGAAAACTAAGGGCTGGAGACGGACCAAAGAGATCGCCGAGGTGGGAGCGGTACCTAAGTGGGTAAAAAAAACGGACAACTCGAAAATGGCCCACATGCGCTAAACAATGTCAACCCCGACTAGCAGACCCCTCATCTGGTGAACATAAACTAGCCGGGCCATAACTATCCAGCCGAGCTGAAGCGAGGGACCCAAGTTGACCTGGCTAAACGCTTTATGGCGAACGCGACGGGAAAACTAAAGAAGTCCTTGGGACTCGGAAAGGGCTGCAAACTATTAAAACTGGCCAGTGACAGGCCCAAACCGTAGCCAGTCGTAGGCAGCGAACAATATCCCAAGGTTGCTAAAACATCTGTAATCTGCTAAAATTCTATTTCAATGTTACCCACTACATTATTGTTATTCACATATTCAACCATTTACTTCAAAACACCTCACCCTTTTAAACGACCTAGCACGGTTTTAAGTAACCAAGGCAGAAGTGACAGATGCGAGGAAGGTCAATATACCGACTTTTCTATCTATCCACGCACGTATACACCTACTTTCACTAAAAAATTAGATGGCAAAGTGGTCAAGGGGAGTGCTTGTCGACATCGTTGGCAAAAGGAATTGCTATAAATATTAAACCGCCGGAAATAATAAATCTCAACACAGTGGGGAGAGTATCGCATCACTACGCAGGTGCGCCTGAACTCGACGAGCGCACTCGGTCAGGCAGTCAGCTCCGGGCCGGGGACTCCGGCGAAAGCAGTCGAAATCCGAGACCAGGAGGACCAGGAGGACCTGGGGATGACCAGGGACTAATCACTGACTAATCACTGACTGACCACGTTGGACCCACTTGCCTATGTCGCTGAATAACACAGGGGCTAGCAGTCTTTAACTCCTTGACTACGGCAGACTTTGATACGCATCGGTCGTACCATCCCAGATAGCATCGTACGTCCCTAGGACGTCAGTTTTATGTCCCGTTTACGTCCATACGTCCTATGTCCGTTGCGGATGTCCCTGGGACGTCCGTAGGACCTAAATTTCGGACGTCCCAGGGACATCCGTAGGCCCTAAATTTCGGACATCCCAGGGACATCCGTGTTTTTCGTTCTAAGGACGTCCGTAGGACCTAAATTTCGGACGTCCCAGGGACATTCGTTTTTTTCGTCCTAAGGACATCCGTAGGGCTTAAATATCGGACTTAGAACTTCAATTTTGTATGTCGTTGGAGTACTCACTTCTTACGCGTGAGACATATATTAATACATATGTATATTCGAATTTCCTCATGTATTTCGAATACCTTAATGAAATATATATAATACTAGTTAAGAGCTAGAGAGCGGATCTTTATAAAAAATAAAAAATTTTTACTTGAGTTGCAACAAATAACAGAAGTAAAATAGGCATTTTTTTCTTAATTAATCTATTTAATAGGTCAAAAATAATATAACAATATATATAGTATTCTTTTTTCTTAAATTTTAAAGCGCCCAGTGGCTCAAATGACGAGGCTCGCGGTTACGACTCTTGCGATCCCGGGTTCGAATCCCCCGGCACTTGTGGGATTTTTCTCAAGTGATATAAAAAAACGTGACACACCGGGATGGTTCGGAATCAACCTTAATAAACTGTAGGTCCAATTACTGTTTTATGTTACATTTATACTCGTTTTTTTCATAAATGTCTGATAATAGAAATAGAAATAATGCCAGGTATGTCCCACGAACGTCCAAATAACGTCCGTATGTCCCAGATATGTCGCAGAAAAATTCCACATACGTCCCAGGGACGTTCCAGATAGGTTCGTACGGGACGTCCTACGTACGTCACACTTTGTAACACGGACATCATTGAGACATTTCTGGGACATATATCGGACATATCTCGGACATACGGACATGATTCGGACGTCCCTGGGACATACGAAGGTCCGATTACGGACGTACTTAGGACATCCATCGGACATCCGAGTGCTGCCTGGGATACGGCAGGAATTGAGTTACGATGTGCATCGAGAACTTATGGAAACAAATATCAATATAATTTTCGCAGCGCCTATTCATGTCCTATAGGCGCTCTCAGTGTCAGAAAGTCAATCTATGTCGAGTGCCTATAGGCGCTCTCAGTGTCAGAAAGTTAATCTATGTCGAGCGCCTATAGGCGCTCTCAGTACCACAAACGCAAAATTTCTAAGCGCCTGCAGGCGCCCACAGTATCCAAAGGGTTAATAGTATCTCGTCGGTGCTATAATATACTGGCGGACCCGTCGGCAGAGATTTCGCGTTCTTATTTTCCGCGGGCGCACGAGCCAGGCTCATATTTTCAGGAATTATGATTGACACGAGGATTTCACCGACGGAAACGTTCAACCTCGGCCGAGTGAAAAAGTTATAGCACCTTCTTCCTGCGGGGGTGGCCGTGGAGCGAACGTTACTCGGGGGCTCTAGCATTCTCGACGAATCTCGTCGAGTGTAAAGAGGATGGAACAAGAAGAGGCGGACTGGGGAAGAAGAGTAATGCGTTGCTCGTAGATAGCTGCTACCCCACCAGTCCCATCGAGCCACCAATTCAAGGAGATTGTATTGTCTAGCCCCGGCGAGTGACACGTCGTTACGCGACTTCCGGAGGACGGCCTGCGTCGCGACGCGGCTACGCGCCAAGGAATCTCAACGATGATGTCGGACGAGAAACGACCCGGGTTTATTTCGGCTTTCGTTCGATCCCCGAAACGAATTGTTTAGAACGATCACTCGGTATTAAGCAGTACGCGCAAAAGATGAAAGTACAGACGAGGCATCGTTTAACCATTTTGTTCTCATGGACGTGTTATCACGCGACGCCGATACCGTTCGTACAGATCACAGACGCGTTATCATGCGACGCAATACAGTAATTCATCCATAACTGTCTAAAATGTCTAAACGCTAACTGTCTAGTCGCCTACCCATTCCACTGAGGGGCATACCCCGCGAGGGGACAAGAAACTCAGTAGGCCTCGGCCGTCGAACAGTGTAACCCGATACCGGATCGGGTATATTGGTGTTAGATCAGGAGACCACTACTAATCCAATGACAAAACTTCGTTATTTTTTATTATTTTTTATGGACCTTTCACCAATATATTCGTGGCATTTTTGTAATTTAAATGATACCATATATGATATAATTCCGATTTCACCAATATATTTGTGGCATTTTTCTGATTAAAATGATACCAAACACGATATAATTCGGATCATATACAGATATATGGTCATTTATAATACAAGTCGGTTCGCCCCTGCAAGACACACTCTCTTGACCGGGACAATTCGTGAATCTTAAACTAAAATCGTAAATATCATCGGAATTATATTTGGTATCATTTTCATTATAAAAATGCCACGCATATATTGGTGAAAGTTCCATAAAAAAATAAACAAGTTTTGTTATTGGATTAGTAGTGATTCACACCGATACACCCGACCCGGTATCGGATTTCACTGCTCGGCGGCCGAGGCCTCTCGAGCTTCGGTGTCCTGTTGTCGACTCCTTTCTCGCTAGTTACTGAAATGTCATCAATCAGTATATTAATAACTTTCTTCAAAAAGTCTTTCGACACGGTTGTGTCTAAGGCAGGGTCCGCTGGATAGCCTTACTGATGAGTCCTCCAGCGGGTCTAGGACGAAACACCACCTCCTGTTCCTTTAAAAATTTTTAGCAAACGTGGCCAAATAGACGTTGTACAGATTCACATCCGAATCGTAACGTTTTAAAGAACATAACATAGCTAATTGTTTTAAACGATCGAACCTTGCGCCGATAATTCTTCATAATATAAAATTTTGATCGACAAAAACCTAACATTGTCCTGTTCTACGTTCGGCAAAAGTCAAAGAATAATATCCCGTTACGTATCACGAGATTTGATTTCACGATAATTGTCTTTGGCCAGATCCGTGGTATAGACAATTATCGATAAATTACTGTACCGCTTCCTAGGTGCCACGGCCGTGTAAACACGCGAAATAATACCGTTCGTTCGATGCTACACACGACATATCTCGCGTGCTTCTTTATTAGATTAAGTGCTTTAATTCGAAAAATTATTAATTCTGGGAGCGCTGTAGGTAAAGAAAAACATTGATTTCAGGATATTTTAAATTTACTGTTTCTGTGTATGATATAATTCAAAACATGGAACTGCACATAACGCAACATCACAATTTGCACAATAGAAATAAGCGGTGTCCTCAGACGGCCCAAAGACAAATCCGCGTGTTTACACGTCCGTGGCACCTAGGAAGCGGTATTCCGTCGCGTGACAACGCGTCTGTGATCTGTACGAACAGTATCGGCGTCGCGTCGTAACACGTCAGTGAGAACGAAGTGGTTAAACTATATCCGCGAGAGGAAAATTTTCGAATCGATTCCACCGATTTTATAGAAATGGCCACGAGTACGCATCGGTCCCGACGGGCCAATTTGTTTTGGTATTCAAAGACGCGGGGCTCGCATTTGTTTTATTTATGAGAGGCAGGTTCGGCGCGCTGGAAATCCTATTAAACGTGGCTCGTCCGTCAGGAAGGTTCGTCCTGGGCGTACAGAAATGTCGGAAACGCGATCGGTCGAACGTCGACCCCTCGACGATAGCGATCTTCGTTACGAAAAATGCGGGGGCGGCGTAGAAGATCGTGGATGGAAAGGAGCAAGCGTGGCGTGGCGTGGCCTGGCGTGACGTGGCGTGGCAAAGAGAAAGATCCCCCGGGCCGATCTCTCGCTGGAGAAATACAGAAACAGACCCGGATACACGGAAAGAATATTGGGACGGGTATAACCGTTTCTGGGTGGCACGACGAGACGCTCAGACGCCAGTAGCGAAGCAATTTTTTGATAGGATCAGTGCTCGAACGAGAGTCTGCCCTGTGTTTCTTCGGCTGCCGGTCCCGCGCAGCCAGATATGGAACGTCGCAAATGGACCGCAGTCCTTTCTTCCTTTCACCGGGGAATTTTCCTGCAATGCAGCCCGGGAAGATATGTAGTTGGAACGCGTCGGAGCTCCTTTTATTCGCGCAGAGGATGGGGCACGCGCGTGCCCCGGCTGCCACCGGTCGAAGGGTAAATGGTTTTTTATTATCGAGCAATATTCTGCTCGATAGGCGCGCGAATGCTGTTATTGTTGCTCGCGAAAGACTGCTCTACCTACACACCCTCGCAACGCCAAAGGAAAGATGAATCGCGAACACGCGAACCGATTGCCGCGCACGCCACGCTCGCATTTTCCGCGGAACTCTGTTTGCCTCCCGATATCTCGTGTTCCCGGCGCGACGTTTCATTTATCGCGGTCTCCTTAAATCGACTCCCATAAGCTGAACTCACCGTGGAATTGGTTATAACGTGCGCAGCCAGTGCTGGCAAATAACGCGCGCATTCCCTACTATTTATTTTCATGTAAAGAATAAAACCACCGGGAATGGCCTCGAGCGGCGCGTACACGCTCGTGTCCGAGGTTTAAGACTAAAAAGCGCGAGGTCGCTTTGTCGTGTCTTGACAAACACTTGCAATTTGCAAATATTTTTATTTACCAAGTACTCGGGCTTGCGAGCACTGCAGGGGCCGACACTTCAGCATCCTCTTATCCCGGTGAATTATGGAGGGTGCGAGGACGCGGACGCTCTGGCGCAAGGCGGCGCTAAACAGGACATAAATTCGCTGGATCCCCCGTTCACCGTGAATTCTGTACGACGAATCGCGTCACTTTATGCGATCGGGACCGTCTGAAATATCGCCGTGGAACGAACGGGGAGAACCAACCCGCCACTTCACGGAAGACAGGCCACGAAATCGGCCGAGCCGACGAATATAAAACCGAAGGCCGAACGTGATACTCCGCTAAAAGCCGAGGCCGGGTGTCGCGTCGTGGCTCCACGTTCTTAAAATGTAGAAGCATTTCCGGAGGATCGTTTGAATAATCGTGTTCCAGAGGCCAGCGGCGACGGGAATACCGATCGAGGTTTGATCATAGCGAAACCGTTTCGTTATATCGTGTTTCAAAACGGTCCTGCGACGCGGGAATATTTTTCTTACTATCGTACAAACGCCGTTCTTGCGAGCGCACACCTATACGTTACCAGCGTCTATTGTAGCTTATTCGAGCTTGCGGGTAATGGCACGTGAGCGATGCACTATGATTTTTTAGATATTGAAATTTGTGGGTTCGCAAAGTATATTTATGTTATCGCGATAGGAACGCGGCTTTCCGAAACGCATGCACCGATGAAATTTTAACCAGCTTGGTTTACCATTATCGACTAGAATTTATTTCAACGAACATAGACACACGCGAGCGGTGCACTATGTATGATGTTTTCGTTGTTATGATTTGTGCCCGGTTCTACGAATACACATACGAATCAAATTTTAACCAACGCGGTTTCCTAGCGTCTATTATAGTTTATTCAAGCTTGGAGAGCATACTGGGTGAGTGGTGCACTACGGTGTTTGAAAAATTCACGTGTTTGCGATTGCACACCATATTGGTTGTCTACGCCAAAAATTTTCGTAACAAGGAAATAGTTGAAACGTACCACGTGTCTGTTTTTTTATTTAGTGCGAAATAAAAATAAATTTCTTAAAATTCTATTCAATTATACCCCCAAAAATTATATTAGAAAATCACAATCCTGTTTGGACGTATGAAGGATCGCTTAGCGACGAATGAAAAACGAGGATGAACGCGGTACTCGAACGAGATACTCGCGACGGTAATTTCTTGCACGGGTAAGCAAGCAAAGCGTAACGGGTTTTGCATCGTACACTGTGTATTCGTAAATTGCATGCACAGTAGCTAGTAGATTGTGGTATCTTGTTGCCGGCACGCGTGAAAAGTGATAGCCCGTGTATCGAATTTATCGAAGCGTGGGAGTAAAGCGTAATGAAACTCTCTCTCTGTCTCTTTCTCTCTGCCGAGGTATAATGTTCCTTAACCGTGCAGTTATATTTTCCGTAGAAAATTCCTCATAATCCGACCGCAACGGTTTCCGAACTCGCATATTACGCTGTGTTACGGTTAGACACCTTTTGGGTGATAACCCTTTTGGCCCTTCCGGAGGATAAGTGTCGAAACAATTAGAGATATTGATTCCACGAAGGGTTTCAGATGGCGCGTTATCTGGATCCATGGAATCAATTAGAGATATTGATTCCCCCTTAAATATAAACTACAAAACAAAGAGCCACACATGGCCCCCACCTCTATAGGACCAATCTTGGGGATATGTAAGGGACCTCCTCAAAATCGGGTGACATACGCGTTCTCAAGTTAGTAGACCTTCGTCCGCGACACAATAAAGTCATAGCAAGATCGGGCTAGTCCTTATCGGAGCAACTAGAAAGCGAAGTTAAAGTACGTAGGTTACAAAGATCGCGGTTAGAACACCCCCGCATTTCTCGGTGCGTGAAAACTGAGAGGCTAATAATTCCGCGACATATTTACACGGAACATTTGTAAACCTAATCTGATTAAGAATATATCATTACTTTATTCCTAATACTAGAGTACTACATTTCTCTCAGTCCATCTCGAATCCCCAGTCGTTGGTATTCCGCGACGATACATCTCTGCCGCTCGAGGTGTATCAACCCATACGAGTCGAGTCGAAAACCCACAACCCCCTTATTCCATAGTGGCTACTTGGTGATGAGACAAACACTGGAGAATCCGCTAATCCTACCGAACCTATAGTGGCTCTCCGATGATGCAATAAACATCGGCCAGTCCACTTTTTCCAAAAGACAGCGGCTCCCCGGTGATGAAATAAACACCGGTCAGTCCTCTGTTCCCTTAAACACGTAGCGACCCGGTGCCAGAATAGTCATCGCACAGTCTACGTGTTCCTATCTAGGTGGCTCTCCGATGATGCCATAAACATCGGCCAGTCCACATCCCAAAACACCAACCCTCGGCTCACGCCAAACCTCGACGTAACCCTCGGCTCGTAACGTCTGTATTAATGTTTTCGGCGCTCGGGTTCGATCAATTGATCGATACAGATTCCAATATTTTACGATCGATAAACATTGAATATTTATCATGGATGGCGGAACCTCCACAACTGGCAACAGTTTTTTTGTGTCAATATCAAGACGTTTTGGATTGGAAAATTTAAAGGTGCTCAAGACTGGTCTAACAGACAATACACAATGTGTTCTTATCTCGATTCCCGAAATAAATTGACTGAACACTCTTTTTTTTCAAATAAATAAAAATTTATTCATTCGTGGACAGTCGTGTCGCCGGCCGAACTAACTTTGGGCGACTAGTTAAATAGACCCAGTGAACGAAGCGGTATTTACAAATCAAACTGACAAAATAGTTGAATTATACGTGTGATACATTAGTAGCGCGGATAAACGTGAGAGAGAAGGTTGAGTTTTCAGAGCTATTAGAGAATAAGACTTCTAGACGATACGAAGTCTCCGATGGTGTTCCGAACTCTGCCCCGGGGTCCTTTCGCGCGTAGTTTGGTGGGTGCCAAAATTGTACTTGGACCCATTCTGGGGGAAAAGTCACCCCATTCGTCCATTGCCTTGAGGGAGGAGGAACTTCTTTTCCTGTGGAGAAGTAAGAGCCCCCACCTCAAGGCTTATTAGGGAAATTCCCGAAAAGTGTTTATTAACGGGACCCCGGAGCATCGCGTGTTTTCGCAGGCCCAAGTGGACGGCCAATGTTTATGGCCCCCTTGACCTGGGTCCGGTGACACAGGCCAAGGGCTGCGATAATGTGCCTGCGTGGCTCACACGTGGGGTGCAACGCGTGCAACTTTGCCCACGGTGTATGCGGTATATTGGACCCGCTGGTCCGAATCCGGGACCCTCGCGTACCTCGCGGACGGTACTCGAAGCGAGGACCACTCGGACTGGATTTATGGCCACTTTCCCAATGCCATCAGCTCGAATCCTCAAATGCCGTGTTCGGCATCTTGAGGATTAGCATTCTTCTAAATACCGAAGAATGGCAAAAAATCGGGAAAGGGCTTTTTACTGCCCCTTGACCTGGGTCCGGTGACGAAGGCCAAGGGAGTGCGCATATTGCCCGCTGCAGGCAGTTACAAATATCACAAAAAGAAATGTATGAACCGAACACAATGTTAAAGATAAGTAACAGAAAATTATGTTTTTTAAATTGTAGATCTCTCAACATAATTCCAAATTTCACTAAAAATAAGGTGATAAACAAATTTAACATGATTTCCACTTCTACTTTTACATGCAATAAATTATTAAATCTTCAAAACAAAAAAAAAAATTGATCGAATCCGAGCGCCGAAAATATTAATACAGATTTCAAGTTTTTAAAAATTGAATATTTATCATATATGGCGAAACCTCCACAATTGGCAACAGTTTTTTTGTGTCAATATCAAAACGTTTTGGATTGGAAACTTTAAAGGTGCTCAAGGACTGGTCTAGTACACAATATACAATGGCAAAGATAAGTAACAGAAAATTATTTCTTTTAAAATGTAAACCTCACAGCATAATTCCAAATTTCATTAAAAATAAGGTCATAAACAAATTTAACATGATGACCACTTCTACTTTTACATGCCATAAATTATTAAATCTTCAAAACAAAAAAAAAAACAATTGATCGAATCCGAGCGCCGAAAATATTAATACAAATTTCAACTTTTTAAAAATTGAATATTTATCATATATGGCGAAACCTTCACAACTGGCAACAGTTTTTTGTGTCAATATCAAAACGTTTTAGATTGGAAACTTTAAAGGTGCTCAAGGACTGGTCTAATACACAATATACAATGGCAAAGATAAGTAACAGAAAATTATTTCTTTTAAAATGTAGACCTCACAGCATAATTCCAAATTTCATTAAAAATAAGGTCATAAACGAATTTAACATGATTACCACTTCTACTTTTACATGCAATAAATTATTAAATCTTCAAAACAAAAACAATTGATCGAACCCGAGCGTCAAAAACATTAATACAGATTTCAACATTTTACTGTTTCATACGTTCCTCATGTAATGACCTTGAATTTCTTGCTCTCTTTAGGCATCGCATCGTATTCTAATGATCACAAGGGTACAAGAAGAATAACTGCACAGAGAGCCCGAGTGAAAAGTCATAAATGAGTTTCTACGCGGCAACAGCTCGCAGCGGCGAACGCTTCATCGCGAAAGGAGGAATTGGCCATTGTACTTTTGTCGGGATCCGAGACGACCTTCGTGCAAAACGAAAGAAGGCTGAAGAGTGGAGTTGTTAAATGACTGCAAGGCTCGAAACATAAAGGGCCGATGGCGCAAACGACTCGAAAATCTATAAATTCTTCGCGGCACGGCGCGGGGCGGCGTCATGCGGGTAATTAATGACCCGTCGAGGGACGATCGCGCGTCGCCGGGAAGAATGAAGCCGAAGAAAGTGTCAGGGAGGCTTTCCAGAAAAAGCGACCATCGATCTTGCGACGCATCGGGCTTGGCATAATGGAGAGAACGAGGGGGACGGCCGTAGACCGCGCACGGCATCCGCTATCTCCGGGGTTTAACGTGTCTTCCACGCGTCTTTGTTCCGCTAGTCTCTGCTCTCGCGTGCACACTCGGCCCGTTAATGGACGTTTGCCGTGAATAATTAGATTTCGAAACGCTAATTGTCTGTTATTAATCACCCCGCCATGCCGCGTCGCGCCGCGAATCGTCAGATTGAACATTGATTGGGACGATTAGACCTTCTATTCCGGATTCCGGTTCAATTGCAGCTAGCCAGAGAATCGGCCCGGGCCAGCTTCGGGCTTCGGTCGCGTTCGCACTGAACGACCATACCCGTTCCTCGATCGGTGGCCCCGGACCGATATCGGACGGACAAAAGGAAAGAATCCGAGCGAGAGATATCCTCCTTCGCGAAATTGGAACTCGGTCGCCGCGCGATCGATCATTTATAAGCGGCCTCTCTGCCGGATCCTTTTGTAGCATTACTCTGGACGCGGTGTAACCTGGGCCGGGCTTATTAGCCAATTAGCTGGTTGCCAGGTGTTCCCTGTGGGGGATGACGCGACTGTTGACATCGTCGATAGTATGCGATTATGCCGGAGCTTTGTCACTTTGTGGCGCGCATGAAAGGAGTGCGCGAAAAGCCCGTTATCTGGGCAAAATTCCATTACTCGTTCCACTTTGCATCCTTGCGATCGATAGAACACGAATCGGTGAAGAAAAAAATTGTTGACCTTTTGACCTTGAGATTGAAGGTCAATTACATCGACATCAACTTACCGACGGCGCAGCGAGAGAGGAGCGATAGCGTCGTAGCGAATCGATAAATCGCGGTCGAAGTTTATAGGCGGTCGTACTTCGGGCTTGCAAAAATATTTTTGCCACCGCGACGGTTCCGAACGGGCTCTCGCTCCACGGGCCGGTAAATTTATTGGACCATAAAAAAAAATCTGCATCGGCCGGCATCCATCTCGATCCCCTGATACAACTTATAAATCTGCAGTCCGCGTCTGCAGGAATTCGTTAATCCATCCGCGCGATTTATCCGTCCCGTTCCGCCGGATGGAGGAGATTATTTTCGTTCGCCGAAACTCTCTATCCCTCTCCCTCTCCGGATCCGGATCAATTAAATTCGTCCCGTAGACGACAACCGATAACATTTCCGGTAGCGGATATGCAAGAAATCGTGATACAGTAATTCATCGATAATTGTCTAAAATATCTAAACGATAATTGTCTAGTCGCCTACCCATTCCACTGAGGAACATACCCCCTGAGGGGCCATGAAACTCAGTAGGCTTCGGCCGCCGAGCAATGTAACCCGATACCGGATCGGGTATATCGGTGTGAGACCAGGAGACCACTACTAATCCAATGACAAAACTTCTTTATTTTTTATTATTATTTTTTTATGGAACTTTCACTAACAAACGTGTAAATATCATCGGAATTATATCATATTTGGTATCATTTTCATTAGAAAAATGACACGAATATATTGG